>JASDQU010502729.1:24653-52205 GCA_032191745.1 Picea mariana | reverse complement strand
CAATAGTAGTACTCGGCCCAATATCTCAGAGCACTAACTAAGGAGGATAGACCGTACCCTTAGCCGTACTACCCGACTACCCAGGTACTAGAGAGTATCTTTCTGAGTGTTGTTCTCGATGACACTATAGCAGTCTGGCAGTCGATAGGTTTATCTAAAGAGGGCTTCAGGAAATCTAGGTCGATCCGTACACAGGTGTTGTCTAATGCGCTACCACTCGAAGGGGTACCAACAGGGGTTACAAGGGTGGCCAACAGATGTGCACTTAATAACTACTTGTATTTCCTGCGTGTATGAATCCCTCAAACACGGGTTTATGCGCATAATGGCAGATCTTTGTGGTTTAAAGACACCGGAATACGTCTCTACCCTGAAAAAAAATTCCCACAATTTCTGCCAAGGAAAGTGCTTTGATACCACTTGCAAGATACCAGATATATAAAATATGTAGAACAGAAATAAAATGCTAGAAATGGCAGAATAACAGTAAAATATCCAACATAATCTCCACAATAACACAGAAATGATATAAGAACAGTAATAGAAATAGCACTTTGATTCAGAAATCAATGTTCACAGGCCTCTTTGAGGGGACAACCTCCAATCAAGCAGCGCTCTGTTACAATAATCTCCCAGCTAGGGTTTTCATACCCTTGACCCTTATTTATACAAAATATCTATCAAGAGAAGCATCTAGAGGAAGATCCTTCTAGAAGCAGAAGCTTCTATTAGGTCTTCTTACATCCGCCTTATTCTATTTTATTGAAAGTCCATATTAATATTGACCTTTATTACATCTGAATATATTAATCTACCTATGTGCGGGTTAGGACCCTAACAGAGGATAACATTCCCTTGGAACATATTGATTTAGATGATGGTATGTGGCACATGCACTTTGATGGTTCATTCTCTAGTGAAGGTAACATAGATGGAATTATCTTGATTTCTCTTGTAGGAAAAATCCATAACTTTTCTTATAGATTGGAGTTTGCTTGCACGAACAATCTAACTGAATTCAAAGCTTTATTATTAGGCATTGAAAACGGTTATAATCTTGGTTGTGATCACCTTTCGATTTTTGGAGATTCTGAGCTTGTTGTGAACCTTATACATAAAATATACTCTCCTAGAAACAAGTTGATGAAATGATACACCCAAACCGTTTGGGCAGTTATCTCAAACCTTTTATCTTTCAACATTACTCATGTTAAGAGGGATTTAAACTCAATGGTTGATCGGTTAGTTGTTTTTGCAGCTTCTCCTAATCGGCAACTTCTGCCACACAGACCTGATTACACTTTTCAATATTTATATCGTCCACATGTCCCTAATAATATAGAATCTTGGTAGGTTTTCCCGAGCGATGAGAGAATCTGTGTTTTCATTCAAAATGAACCTTATAAGCCTAAGGAAATTATATCCATAGAAGATAACAACATTCCTAAAGGCTTGACTCCTCTAGAGAGTTCGTTTTCATCGAGTGATGTAGGCAATAAAGAGAAACAAAGGGAAGAGGAGTAGAAAAGGAAGGTGGGTGAAACCATATTCTTGAACATTGGGACACCCAAAGCTCCAAAGAAGCTTAAAATAGGTGCCAAATGTTTTGATGAAGAGGAAATGAAGTTTGTCAAGATACTTGGTGAATTTCAAGATGTTTTTGCTTGGTCTTATGAGGATGTTCGTGGTTTTGATCCTAGTCTTATACAGCATGCCATTCCCATCAAGAAAGGCATAAAACCAATTCGGCTAAAACAAATACCTATCAACTCTGCACTGAAGGCAACTATTCGAAAGGAGTTGGAAAAATTCTTGAAGGCTGGAAGCACCCTTCCAGTCAAGTATTATGAATGGGGTTCAAATTTGGTTCCTGTTCAGAAATCCACTGATCATATCATATTTCACATTGAATTTTTCCCATTTAATCGGGCTATTATGAAATATCACTTTCCTCTCCCTAACATAGAAACGATTTTGCAACAGGTTGCAGGGTCACAAATGAGGCCCTTACTTGACAGTTTTTTAGTTACAATCAAATCAAGGTAAAAGGGGCGGATAAATACAAAAATTAATTTATTACTCATAAGGGTACCTTGACTTATGAACGTATTCTTTCTGGCTTATCTGATGCAAGTACTACTTTTAAAATGTCTATGCAAATAGCTTTCAACGATTTGATCAGTAAGGTTATTCATGTATATCTTGATGATCTAATCGTGTGTTTTAAAGGATTATCAATTGTCTCAAAATTTCAAAAATTATGGTTGGGTCCTTTCAAGATCACTTTTGTCCTAGGTACTAATTCTTACATTCTAAAAGACTTACAAAAGTGATTGTTCTCCTACAGCACTAACGGCTCCCACTTGAAGCACTACGTGGAACCAAATTGAAAAGTTCTAACGCTATTTGGATTTTTTGTATATTAGTAGTCTAGTTCTGCTTTCATTTTTCCACTGTTTTCCATTTCTTCTTTTATAGTAGTTTGATTTCTACGTCCCTTTCAATAGCTTTCATGTTGCTTTTGCAAATTCTGTCATTTGATTTCTGTTGTTTTAAATTTTGTAGTCCCATTTCTGTCATGAATTTTATTGCTTTTCATATTTTAGTTTATTTTTGGGTCAAAAAATAAGATGTTGGATCAGTTCTGCCACAGTGACACTCCTGCAAGGTATTGTTGGTCAATAACAAACAAGCTTACACAGTTGTTACGATGTTCCCCCCTGAAAGCATAATTGAATTTGGTATCTGCTTTCACTGCTATCTTATAAAGAAATTGGTTACCTCCCGCTTTTGCTTTCCATTTCTTCATCCATTTGAGAGTTAAAAGAGAAATTCCATAAATTTTTCTCCTTGAAGTAAAGAGCAAGTTCTGGTTGAATGATTATGCATACAGGGATAAACCCCCTCATACTTAACATTTTTCATGAGTTATTCCCAAATTCCCGATCATTTTTCCATTAAATCCGCTCACTTCCCCCTGTAGCATAATCTTCCTAGTTATATCGTCTTGATCTGTTGTTCTTGGTATATGAAACCATGTGTTCTGAGTTCTTAATCTGTTGGAAACAGATTTCCCTGTGGATTCGCCAGTTTGTTGACGATAAAAATCGCAACGAGGATTTCGTCCGCAAAGTATTGCTAAAAGCCTATTATTTAAAAAAACTAATGATATATATAATACTAGTAGGTGGGACCCCCTTGTAGATTGGAGGATCAGAGATAGTCTTGTTACACATTTTATGTTGTGGTTCAATGATACTTATAGGGTTCTAGATGATTGATGATGAATATTGGTTTCATTTGTGACATAATGGCAGAGGGATCATGGACTTTATGTGTTGGTTTTGTTGCTCTAAACTCTAAATTCCATGTATGAATGGCTTAGATTCACTGTTATTACATTTCTATTAGTGCCATGAGTTATTATCTGTTGCACCTGCACAAGACACATGTTAGTCATAACAAGAGCAATATAAGAAAAAGAATCGAAGAAGAAGGAACTAAAATATCCTATGCTATGTTATGTTATATGCATTTGAAATTCAATTGATGTTAGTCCTAACTAACAATGTTAGTGGTTATACGATTATTATTGAGCTATCCTTGGTGCACTTGATATACGTTATGGTAGGTTTTGGCAATGGTTAATGTGATGTTGAGTGGCACATTTGGCAAGCAATGTATGTTAGTTTCGATGCATGCATTAATGAATGGATTAATGGCATGGGTTAATGTTGGCTTGATGGCGTGTACTACGTAATTGAATGAGGAGAGGATGGAAGCGATGTCCATTTATTGCATGTCACTCCATACTTACCCCATTGGTCGTCACCCTAGCTTGGATATTTTTCAATTGTTTTTCATTGTGGTTAAGCTATGATATTTAGGAAAGGAAGAAATTGCTCGACCAAGCTTGCATTTTTAAGGCCATTTGGTTACAGGTATGTTTTCTTCACCCATCCATGAACTCGCTCTGTTTATGAAATAAACATTGGCTCGGTGATGTATTGGTCTATGTTTTTTCTTGAGGCTGACAACTATGTAAACTCATGGTGTTTCTCTGGAATGGTTGTTTGTGTGTTATTCGTTGCAAATGGAAAATTGGATGGTTGAAGTTACGATTTCATTGACTATTTTGTGTGGTGGAAGCCGTGAAGGCTCTTTGTTGTCTTTATGGGTTTTTGTTGGAGGGTTTCATTCCATCTAGACTTGGTTGTCTCTTCATAGTCCTTGTAACCATACCCGGTCATATTTGTTGTTATGGGGTTGTTGTATAATTGTTGAACCACCTTTGGGTCACTGCATATCGTTCTCTGCCTAGTCATGGGATCATTTTATGTTATTGTATCTGCACAGTTGGTTATGGTGGCTATTACGCCAAGAGGTTTTCTTTAGGGTCGGTTTATATTATATGAGTTCTTCATTTATATTAGCATTATTTGGTTTTTTGGTGGGGAAAACCATGAGGGTTATGCCCTGTGTGTTTTCAGTGTTATTAATTGTCCAGTAAGGAGCCTCTTCTTCTCTGTTCATAGTATCTCTTACCTGGTGTGAACTATCACCCTGTCTTGCAAGCTAATGGTTATGTGGCCTGTGTGTCCACCATGTTGTATCGAAAGGTTCTCACCTGATGTTGGTATGGTCGACTCCAGACTCCCTGTGTTGGTTCCACCGAGCGAACCCTTGATTATTCAGAGCCCGTTTTTGATAAATTGAGCCAGTTATATCATCATGTCAGGTATCTTGTTGACTGTTATGAATTGGTGAAATAACGTCGACAGTGGTTTTAATTATTGGCTCGTCTTTGTTGATATATTTGATTACACAGTTATAATTGGAAATGACTATTGGTATATAGTCATTGCATTCTTTTATTGTGACAGTTGGAATGTTAATTAAGCATTATTGTTTGGTTTGATATGAACAGTCACAGAAATGCTTCTTTGCGTTGGTTTGTATGTTTTCTACAGCATGGTATAAATTGAAATGATTGTCATTGTTACTGTGTGTTTTAATTGCCCGATCGGGATTATTTCAATTTGAATTATAGATGATTGTGGCTTGGCTGCCCACTATGTATGATTTATGGATATCATGCATCGTATTGTTACACCATCAGAGATGGGCATGGGTTTTATAATGGTATGGTTTCATTGCAATTTAATTGTTAAAATTGGTTGAAGGAATGGAATCAGGCATGTTTCAAAAGATCTTGTGTCTGTGTTTGATTTGAGGAATTAAATTATGGACAATGGTTAAGGTTTGATGCTTAACAGAGTTAAAAAAAAAACGATTGTGTGTTCATTGGAATTTTGTTTCAAATATTAAATGGAAGAAGTGAGAGGAAACGGAATTCTTATATAGGTTGTTTGGAAGGCATGTTTGATTTTGAGTATGATGATACTGTGTTAATTAAAAGGGGTTGAAAATTTAAATATGGACAGTGAACAAGTTTTAACACACAATATTGTTTAATTGGCACAGTAATTGTTTAATTGATGTTGGGTAGTGGTTTTGAATAGAGAATTGTTTTATGGAATACTTAATTAATTTTTCAAACAGTATTCGCTCTTCTCCCTACCATTATTTCACTTTTCTCACATTACAATCCCCTCGCCTTCCCATATTTATTATCCACTCCCTGTACCTAGAATTTAATTATAGTTAAAGGAAGCTTTGTATTATGACGGTTTAAGTTAGCGAGGATGGATTACAGTGATATATTCTTTGGTTTACATTGAAGTTGATTGTTTATCGTCTATGAGAAGTAATCATGATCTGTTCCCCCTCATTTTAAAATTTTTCTCTCAATACAAACCCTCACATATCCCAGAACCTTTGTTCACCCCCTCCTCATTGACAACTATTAAAAATTTGTATGGATTGGATTGCATGGGTTTGATATGTTGTTGAGCCAAATTTTATTTCATATTTTAAAAGAGTTGTCATGTATGGTGGTTAAAGAAACTATTTGCTAATCAATTATTCATACAGGAATGAGATTTTTTAGTAGAGGTATCCATGGCAGAGGTAACCGAGGGAGAGGTAATTGGAACAGGGGCTCTAGAAGGCCAAGATTCTCTATGCACTTTGATCAAGACTCGCAAGAGTTAGGCCAGCTATTTGAAGCTGGATTTTTTAACTTGATTGGGCAGGGAGTTGTCCAACCTAGGCCTAAAAGGCCTCCCTTCCAAGCCCCACGGGTCCCTGGTATCCCCATGCCTCCACATGTCTCACTACAGCCTGAAGTTCCCAAAAATGATGGATGGCAAGAGATTGTCCACCCGGAAGTCTCCTAACATCATGGATGGCCTAACTTGTCTTTACCTACTCCCCCACCTATCAATTAAATTGTCCAAGACGCCCCTGTCCACTCACCATTTCAGTCTTCCCATTCAAGTAAAATGTTGAAAATCGAGGCCCGCCATGCTCCTGACAAAGGAAAATCCATTGTTGCCTCTTCCTCACCCTCAAATGAATATGATAAATCTGTGTCCTCACGCATGCATTTGAGGGATGATTTATCCCATGTGATCAGTGAGATTAGACCTAAAGGCTCCACACAGCCTAAGGAAAATTTAGAGAGATCAAAAGGTGACAGCAGCAACAAGGGAGAGATTGCCTCCTAGAGTGGAAAATATGGATTTTAAGTTTTTATTTATTTATTGTTGAGAACAATTGACTTCTGAAATTTTGGACAGCACACTATTTTTTGGATACATGGGTAATATATTTTTGGAAATAATTTCAATTATCACTGATATAAATTGTCAATTATAAATGTGATGATGGGAGTCACAAGGAGGGATGTTTTGTTTGATTAACTAGTTGTGTTATGATTGTTAAAAGCTAAAGGGAGTCACAAGGGGTCCCACCTACTAGTTATTATGTATTTAAAAACCCTTATTATGATTTATTACTTTTCCCCCTTAACTAAAAAGTTGGTTGAGTTTTAGTTAACTTAACTAAGGAAGTAGTTCAACTACTTCAACCAATTCTAATTTGCTTAAAGGAAAAAGGAAAAAGAGGGACAAGAGGAGAATAGAAGGAGAAGCATACTAAGGTTTGCTCTTTGAGTTTTTGTTGAAATAATTCAGTTTTCATTCATTCCTTAATTCATTAGAAGCCTAATTATTTTTTATGATAGCAGGGTCATATTGTAGATAGCAAGATTAAGGGCTGAATTAAATCATTCAAACACTTTTTTTTCACAGGTGTTGATCTATCTTTGATAGTCTGTGTAGACTTGTCTATTTGTGAATTAGTTTTCATGACTGACAAAGGCTATTGTGCAAAGTCGAGTAGGAAGCAATCTGTGGAAAGTTTATCTAGATTTTAAAGTTCAATTTTTTACTTTATGTCAGAAGTCCTTTTGTATGTTTCATCGGGGACGTCTAAGTTTGACTTTGGTCCAAAACTTCCTCAAGAAATTTTGTAAAGAGAATGATTATTTTGATGAATTGGAATGAAATAAAGGATTGATTTATGTCTCATCTGTTTTGACTATTGACTTTGTATCTTTACTTCTATCTCTATATTTATTTCAGCATCTCTTGTGTTTAGAAAATTACATAAATAATGAATTTTTCAGCAAGCTTTTATTAATAAAAAGCAGCCTAGGCACTTGCAATCAATACTTGTGAGTTAGGATACCAATTTTAATGGCTATAAACATAGGGTGATATTCCTGTCTATCTTGCTTTAGCCAAGCAGGATCTGAAAATGCTTGAGTAAGATCATTTCATATCTTTTCCTCAACAATAACCAAACATTTTGGTCAACCACTTATGGTGCTCTGGGGATGAAATTTGTTATTCCAAGAAATATTTGAGGCTGAAATGATCCATTTTAATTTGGAAGTGTTTCCCAAGCAAGTAAGGATGCCATAGATCCACTACGTAAAGAATAGCCAACATTTCCTTTTCATAGGTGGATTTTCCCAAGTGTCTATCAAATAGTTGTTTGTTGGTGAAAGCCAAAGGTTTTCCATCTTGCATGAGAATTGCCCCAATGCCTTTCCTAGAAGCATAACATTCTAGAACAAAAGTCTTGGTGAAATAGGGAAATGCCAGAACATGAGTCATGCACATAGATTCCTTCAAGTCTTAAAAAGATTGATCAATTGTTGGATTCCTACTAAAAGCATTATTTTTAAGGAGAGTGGTGAGGGGAGCTACAATTTTGCCATAATTCTTAATAAACTTGCGATAATATCTTTGTTAAACCCAGGAAATCTCACAAACTTTTAAGAGTTTTAGGGAAAGGCCAATCCTTCATAGCTTTTATTTTCTTAGGATCCACACATACACCATCCTTTCCAACACTATGGCCCAGGTACTCTACTTCAGAAGCTCCAAAAGCACATTTAAATTGTTTGAGAATGATTTTGTGTTGATATAGTAAGTGTAAGACTTGATCCACATGGGCCAGATGGTCTTGCCAAGTTTTACTATAGATGAAGATATCATCAAAGAAAACTAAGACAAAATGACAAAGGAAAGGATGGAAAACATGATTCATGAGACTTTGAAAAGTTGAAGGTGCATTACACAAGCTGAAAGGCATGACCAAGAGATCATAATGGACCCCGTGAGTTTGAAAGGTAGTTTTGGGAATATCGACCTCTTTCATACGTATATGGTGGTAGACAGAACATAGATCAAGTTTGGTAAAGTACCAAGCACCACTCAATTCATCCAAAAGGTCATCAATGATAGGAATGGAGAATTTATCTTGGACGGTAATTTTTCTGAGGACACAAAAAATCAAGACACACATGCCATGTGTCTTCTTCCTTGAGTACCATAAATATAGGAGAATAATAAGGGATTGTACTAGGATGGATAACACCCGCCACTAGCAATTCCTAAACAATTTTCTCAATTTCATTCTTTTGGGAAAAGGGGTGATGATAAGGGTGAACATTGGGAGGAAGACTTCCATGGATAAGGGGAATGGAATGATCATGGATTCCACAGAAAGGGGTAATTCCTTGGGGATTGTCAAAAACATATTGGTGTTTGGAGAGGAGATACTGGATGTTGGGATGAATAGTAGGGGAGGGGTTCTCAACTGCTTGAATGGAACAAAGTTGGGAAATAATGCCATAATGACCTTTTTTGAGTAGTTTTTCCATTCGGTAGGAACTGATGGTCTTTGGGGACCCTATCATGATGCCTTGGAACTAATAATGTTGTCCATATTGTTGGAATTTCATGGTTAATTCCTTAAAATACATTATGATGGGGCCTAATGTGCATAACCATTTAGTACTGAGCACAATGTCGCAACCACCTATGTCAATAGAAAACATGTGAGATTTCAGGTGGTACTGACCAATTTGTAGGCACACATTTTCACAATGCCCCCCACATTTCATGGAATCATCATTAGCAATCATGATTTGAAATTTTTTTACTACATAGATATAGCACATGGTCTCTGGAGCAATGCGACGATGAATAAAATTATGGGTATTCCCATTGTGGATTATGATAATGACTTTCCAATTATTAATTTAACCAATTAACCTAAGGGTTTGGGGAGCAAAGAGAACAGTGAGGGCATTCAGCAAGATAAGAAAATCAAATTCGAGAGGATCAGAAGGATCAGAAGGATCAGAAGGATCAGAAGGATCAGAAGGATCAGAAGGATCAGAAAATCAAATTCGAGAGGATCAGAAGGATCATCTGCTCGGGATAGGTCTTCATAATAGGGAACATCAACATCCTCTTTAGAAACGTCGTTAGAAATGACCATAAAAATATTTTGTTCCTTACACTTGTGACCCAAAAAATATTTTTCAGCACAATTATAGCAAATACCCTTAAGTTGGCATTCAAACATTTCTACCCTGGTTAATCTGTGGATCTTGAGTGGAGTGGAAGGAGGGGCTAGAGGTGTGGGTCAAGGGTGACGAATAAAGGATGATTTTTTTTGTTTTGAGAAGATATCACCTAGTGTGGTTCCTTATCATGTTGAGTATATTCAAGCCAAGTCTAAGGGCAAGCCATTAGGACATGGGCTTGGATTTCATCCTTTAGTCGACTAATAAAGCATTTCAGAAGAAGGTGTCAGACATGTCGTTCGTTCGAAAATCCAATTACTTAAAAGTGGATATATATTCTTCCACTGTACCAAATTGTTTCATCTTAGTCAAAATATCCCAAATTATGGGGGTCGGTGTCAAAGTGTTCATAAATTTCTACAACAAACTAGGTCCAAGCAATATACCCTCGGCGTGAATTTTTATGCCATTGCCACGATTGCCAATGTTCATGATCCAATTAATGGACACCAATACTAAGTTTGGCCAAATCATCAGTAATGTCATGCAATGATAAATAATGTTCCATTTGAGTGACCCATCCAGTGGGATCCAAGCCATCAAATTTATTCACATCAATTAGTTCATGATGAAGGGGGTTGGACTGAAAGGCTATGGTGTGGGGGAATTGCACGCCTTCTGGGTGTGAAGGTTGGTCAAGGTAGGTAGGGCCTTGGAATTGGCCCATCCATTGTTTTAGTTGTGTGAAGTCACTTTTCACATCAACAGAGAGGGATTCCAATCAGGTAGTGAGGTTGTCAACTTTGGAATTGAGGGAAGCAACTTGATAATTGATGCTCCAGATGTTAGTGTTGTTTTAATTGTTGTTGGTTTGCAAGACAATGGTGGTGTTTTCAAGTGCTTAGTTAAGGGTGTGGGCCATTTGGGAGGTAAGCAAGTAAGAAGTGGGTAGGTGGGTCCACAAAAAAAGGGGTTATGATTGAGGGGTACTATGACAACCAATGTGAAGAGATGAAGCCAATGGAATAGGTCCCAAATAAGGGTGTCGTGGAGGGTGGGTGGGACCATGGGAAAAAAATATTATAAATGATGGTTATCACTGCAATCAAGGCAAAGAGAGGAATCTAGTGGGATAGGTCCAAAATAAGGGTGTCGGCGGGACCACTACTTTTTTTTTAACTCATGTAGAGTTCTTCTCTGGTCTAAATAATATTGCATTGACCAAATGCCTAATTTTTTAGTAGTTAAAATTGTGTAGTAATTTTGCAACCTGGATGTAGGAGATAGGGTTGCACTACAAAATTTCCCCTCTATGTTTGTGTTTTAATGTTCCGACAGTAAGGGTTAGGGATTTAAGGGTTCCTATGGATAGGGTTTTCCTTGTGCTATAACTTTATGATATACCAGTGGGGCACAATAGTAGTACTCGAGCCAATATATTAGGGAACCAACTATGGAGGCTCAACCATACCCTTAGTTGTACTACCTGATTACCTAGGTATGTGAGAGTAGTCTTCCCAAGAGTTGTTCTCAATGCCACTATAGTAGTTAGGTGGTCGATAAGTTGATTTATAGTTGGTTTTACGAGACCTATGGGACTCTTGATATACTCAAGGGTATGTGGGAGTGAATGGTTGTGTACAGGTGTTGTCTAATGTGATACTACTGCAAGGGGTGCCAACATTGGTTGCATAGGTTTCCAACAAGGTGAAACAGTGTGTTTCAAGTAACTTGTGAAATCGACTGTATTTCCTACATGTAGTCCTCCCCAACCGTAATTTTACCCATTGAATGAAAAATCATTGTGTTTTAAAGATGTTGGCAGTACATGTCTCTATCTCTAGCCTAGAAAAAAAAATTGTCTAAAAATTTGCACAGGAAATTTCTTTGATACCACTTGTAAGGTACTAGATGTATTATGCAGAGAAGAAATAGAATTGTTATAACAATTATTAGCAGAAAGAGCAAAATATAGAGCACAATGACATGGTTGATTCCATAAATGATGCCTTTATTATATTGGTATTCAATTTCACTTGCCTCTTCGAGGGGGAAACCTCCAGCAAAGCAGAGCTCAAATACAAAATGATTCTCAAGACAAAACTTTTCCTTGCTTTATACTCTTGTTTATACTATTTCAATCTTCTAGAGAACATTATAGAGAAAGATATTTTTAGAACTAGAACCTTCTATTAAGTCTTCTTACATTAGACATGTTCACATTAGTACATAGGCCTTATTTACTAATGTCGGCTTTATTATATAGAAAACATATAATTATATCTACTTGAGGGGTTAGGGAGGTTAGGATTCCACATAGAAGCACAAATAGAAAACATTAATAGAACCGTAAATAGAAACTAGTTGTCAACTTTATGTAACTAAAACATAAGAGTAAAACATAGAAACATCAATAGAACCAAGAATTTGTAAAAAAAAAATGATAGAACCATTAATAGTAACCACCTGTCAACTTCATGTAACTAAAACACAGGTAAAATGTATAACCATTAATACAACTAGGAATTAATAGAACTGTTATCGCACAAGTTTTAGGTTGGGGAAAGCCCGACCCAATCACCAAAATGGTGACAACTACAAGAGCACCTACCCATTGTCACCTTAGATGGGTGTTTTCATCACTTTACAGATTAAGTGATTACCTCAAGGGGGGAATATCGGTGAACCTAGGGGGGAATGAGATGGAAAGTGTGATGTATGAATTAATGCCCCTATCGGTCAAGTTTCTATGTGTAAAGAAGGGATTTAGTAAGGTCTTGGCGGTAGCCAAAGGTTTCCAAGAAGTAGTAGACCTTGCAAATGTTGATTGTACCTACCCGAGACACAAGGAAAACAACGATACAAGCCAAGTATATGATGGATAAGAAAGTCAATATTGTTGTCCCTAATTGCAGAAATTAGTAAAAATATATATCAGCAATGAAATGGCACAATAAACTGCTAAAACAAGTGCTAGAAATCAAGTAAATAATGCAAGAGGTAAACTAGTAAAACACTAGTGAGACTCAAGATTAAAGGAGAAAGATACTAGCACAAAGGTAAGGTTGTAGTAAAAAATGTATGCAGAGATAATAATCAGCCTTATGGATGTAACAAACAAGTTATTACAGCAATACATTCAACCATTAAAACTTGCCAAAAATCTACCAAAAGATGTGCTATGATCACTAGAATATGTGAGAAAAATATTAAGAAACTTCAGCGATTGAATTGAGAGTTGTTAGAGAAAGTTTGATTAGGGTTTTTGCAGCCCTAATGGCTGAAGATGAAATTTTATTACAGAAGCAAGCAATACCCCTTTCAAGGGGATTCCCTAGTGGTTGAGAGGTGCTCTAGGCAGAAGGAACAAAACCCAAATTGCAGAAAGTTGAAATGACAAAAATTTGTGTTTCCCAATGCGCTATTTTATTTCTCCAATGAAAAATATTCATATTAGTGCCTTTAAAATTGGGTAAATGGAGTCCTAGAATAAATATTTATATCAACAAAGACCCTAAGGTGTAATCCCTTTTACTTCCTAGGGTAATCCAATCAAACTTAGGGTAAATCTAAGAGGGTATACACACTCGTATTCCTCCTGGAAACCCTTGCAAAATAACTTGTAAACTTTAGAAAATTAGATGAATATTAATGGAGAGTGTATCCAACATACTCCTCTGAGGGTTTCAAACAACCATAACCAAGAAAAATCAAGAAATAAATAACAATGCAGATTTTTCCTTACCAATTCCAAGAGAGAGAGATCAAACCCTAATTTCACAAAGAAAATTCACCATAAGCTTCAAGAGAACAATCATCCAAGAGGTGTGAATCACTCCTCCTCATCCATTCACCAAAAATTAGCACCATAAAACATTTTCACAAGAGAGAAACACCATAATGCCCAAGAATAGCGAAAATTTCAGCCAAGTACTTCTCACAATGGGAGAGTTATGTTGTGAAATGAGATTCACATGATCTCTATTTATAAAAAAATGTCTAACTCATAGTTTGTCCACTTAATTTTAGGTTAAAACACAAAATAGGGGTCAACATCCCTAATATTACCCCTTTACACAAAAAAAATCCATTTAAAATTCATTTTTGCACATAAGAAACCCTAAAAGTAAGAAGACATCACCCCTTTAGGGTACGTTTTGGCATTTTTCCAAGTCGTTGGAGAAGAAAGTGGAGGTCTTTGGGGCTCCTAGAACCTCCTCTCCATGTGCCAATATCAATCCATGTCTCTTCTATTCAAATCATGCTAAGTGTCAAGTAGCAACTCCATCACCATAAAACCCTAGCCCCTTTATGACGTCAACTCTCAAAAAGGTGACAGGTTTCCCCTCCTAGGCAAGTCGTTTGGAATGTGAGGGCATGGTGAGGTTGTCCAAGGTATCTTCTAGGCCTCCAAAGGAAAGTCATCATGATTTGGCATGCATGCCCTTGGCATCCAACTTGTGGGCTTCAAGCCCCATGGAATCCCAAGCTAGGATTGTTCCTCCAAAATTGTCCACCAAACAAGGTCCTGCAAAACAAATAGGCACGCCCTCCAAGGATCTCAAGTCAAAATATCATGGAAAGTTAAAATCACATCTAATAAACAAGGCACCTAAACATGTGCATCAAAACTACCTCATCAAATTAAACAAATGCTCCAAGACCCTATACAATTGACCAAGTCTAGGTATGGGAGGGGTGTCATAGAAGTCCTATTAGGTAGACCAAAACCCTCAAGTAGGGGATTCTCCCAAGGGTGCCCCTTCAAGGTCATGTAGTGGATGATGAGGTGGATAGGGATTTAGACTTCATAGGTAAATGATTTTCATGACATATAAGGGCTCGTATTGTCTCATTTATGGGTGCCTTTGTAGGGGGTGTGTTGCACCTTCTTCCTCAATGCAACCTTTTTCCAAGCCCATTTATTGTCATTTATTAATTCATCAATGATCCAAACACGTGTGCACTCCCAATATTGAATCCATTAGCTTGGGGGTAGTAACACAGTGTCACTTGAACAAAGAGGTCCACAAAGTGCCATAGGGGTAACCATATAAAGTGTTGCAACACATTTGTGTTAGTCTTGTATTCAAGCGGGATATCTATTATGTGTTTTATACTGTGCAGGTCTTCAATTCTTTCAAGAGAAGCAATTGATCGTTCTCAAGACCTAATAGGGAGAGCATCTAGAAGGTTTTTTTTAGGCTCTTATTTTTTTCCAACAACCATCCCCATGGGCCTTCAACCCCTTCCTCCCATGAAATGAGGTACATGCCCTTCTTGGGTCACTAAAGTCAAAGGGCCTAGAAGAGGGAAATATGATGGGAATGTAATGAGAGAAAAGTGGTAAGTATGGTCAGGAATGGTAGGACAACCCCTCTAGGGACCCCTAGTCACAAACCTTCTCCAAAGGTTTGCCACTTAATAGGAAACCTATGACACTCACCAAGGTGAAACAGGGTCAAAATCATAATGTCCAAGTAGGCGTTCTATAATCAAAAGTATCTTAAATGCAACATGTTTAAATGCCTCAAATATTAGGGTGATTACATGCCACAATACATGACTTGCACTACATGGAGAAAAAACCATCTGCCTTCCAGAAGTTAGCTAGTGTGGTGGATGGACTGACAATGGATTAGAATGTGGCGATAGAGTGGGATTTTGTATGTGCAAATGGACACTACTAGTCATGTGGTCTCTTAGCACTCGATATCTGCAACCTGGTGGCCTCGAGACATCATCTCCTTAGTTATCCCACAAAATGAGGATAACATCTAGCTCCCACTTGGGGACATGTGCTCGTCGTAGAGTGAATGAGAACCATAGCATCTCCAGGTATACTTGTGCCTACACTGAAACAAGAAACCTTAAAATCTAGGGTGGTTCTATCACCCCAGTTACATCAAAACCAAAAACTAAACTAATCTAGAAAAGAAAATTTTATCATTTTTTCAAAAATTTATAAACTAAGGATGAAATCAATATGCAGGTAGAGAAAAATGAAATATGAAATGCATCTAAACTAATATGAGCAATCAAGATGCAAACTCAAGGAAAACAAGTTGACCTACCTACTTACCTAAGGCTTGTGCCCTGAATAAGTCATGTGACGTGAACATAAGGTTGGAGAAGAGATCCATCCACTGGTAATGGAATCTTTCTCCCATCCAAGGCTGTCAAATAATACTTTTTTTATCGGACTTCTTCTCGATGATGTAAGGGCCAAGCCATGAGTTGTCATCATTATGGTTATACTTGGGCTTACCCTTATTCTTGTCCCACATGAGTGCAAGACTTCCTTCACTAAAATTGATGTAAGGTATGTTCTAAATGTATGGATAGGAAGGAGGCTCTGCATTTACCATTCTTTTGATGGCCTCTTCACGTTCTTCATCTTCTTTCTTTATAATTTGGATAAGCTATGGCTCTTTCCCTTGTAATTTTTCAAGTTTTTCTTTGTATTCATTTATCTTTGGGAGGAGAATGTCTATGGGGTCTTCCTGCATAAAGGGAAAGTCATGTGGATTGTACTCGATGGTGTATGGGACTTCACCAAACTCATCTCCACTTGTGTAGTCAAGATCGTTGGGATCATTCACATGCTTGTCAGCTCTCTCTCGACTATATAATACCTCAAAATTTCCATCTCCCATGGGGATGTGTGCATGGGTAAGGTCCATGCTAAGGAAAACCCCAAGGAAAATAGACCAACTCCTCGATAAGAGCATCCCCCAAGCATCCAAAAAATTGATCACTACTATGTTCATGAGGACATTGATATGTGGAAAATCAATCAAAAATACCTCAACGTCCTCACATAACCCATAAACCTTGACACTCTTAAAATTGATTCCACACACATTTCCATAGGTTAGGGTTTTTTTCAATCCAATTTGTTTCATCGCCTTCAATGACATAACATTCACAGAGGCCTCGGAGTCAAGCATACAGTTGTTCAATTAGAGGCCATTCATGCCTAATGAAAGATAGAAGGGAGGACTTTTTTCATTTTGCGATCGAGATACATAGTGTTCAAAATGATAGAAGGATATTCCTTCTTGGTCAGTACATGTAATAACTTCAATAATTCCCTCCTTACAGAAGGTATCTTTCACATCTCTATCACCAGGACCATCATATTTAGACTTCTAAACATGGTCGCAACATCTATATTCAATTGAAGCTCATCTGTGGGAGTTGAATTGGGAAGCAACTCGTGTACTAGAGGTGGAGGTGGTGGGACCACATTCTTTGTAGATGGAGAAGGAGTGGCAGGGTATGATGGAGGGGTTGAAGCTTTATTTCTTCTAGTGTATGTAAAATATTCCCTTTTTCTTATCTCCTTCTTCTGATCGTTTTTCAACTGATTCAAGGCATGGAGTCTCCCCTCTCTTTCTCTTTGTCTTCTGGCTTCATCAATCTATTCCTGTGTGAATTCCTCCTCTTGGAAAGAATAGATAATATCCATGAAATTTGTATTGTCGAGAGAATCCTCATCTCGTTGGGGGCACTCATCTTGTTAGAATAATAGGTGTGCTTGTATTACCATAGACAATATAGAAATATTGTCACCCAACCATAGGCACAAAGGCCACCCTCGAGCACCTTAACCTTGACAGAGAGAATAATTCAAGAATTAAACCCTAGAACCAATAGAATATCAAGGTAGTGTACCTCTCTCCAGAGCTAGCATACCAAGTAGAAATTCCAAACCATAACCAAGAGAAAGTCCAAGCCAAAACCGAAAATGTCAGTTGCAGGAGCTGCAGCTGCAGCTCCTCTCCAGACTTGTGCACCATTGGTCTTATGCAGTTGTGAGAGAGTGTGTGTACAAATGAGCTCTAGCTCACTCTATTTATACTAGTCCAAGTCACCTAACTGGGTCAAGTTCTCTTCCTAGAGGCTAATAACTTAATAATAAATATTCTCTTGATCCAACTTGTCTCCTATGGTTATTATCCAACCTTTTAGGGTTTCTCTTGCTTCCCGGAATTTTCTAGTCTTGTCAGAGGTTACACGTGGAGGTTAATGCCTCCCACAGATACCATAATATCAACACTCCCCCCTATCTAGGGAGGTATTAAAGGCAATGGTCTTGAGCATAAACAAACCATTCAACCGGTAGCATCATCATAGCCACAAAAGTTATCTCATGGTCAAATCATGAGCATCGTCATCACTATTAGTATCATCTGATAGCATCAATTGCATCATCTCTCAAAGCCATACTCCATCTGAGTAATTGTGCATGATGTTGAATAAGTCACTAACTCCACAGAGTGATACGAGAACCATTCTTATAATCTGAAGATATTTCCTAGAAGAATAACTATCCTGGACCATTTTCTATAGGGAGAATGTTTGTCCATCAGCATACTAACTATCCATCTAGATGGAAATCATATCCAATACTAGTGATAGTATCCATGGCAATCAGAATAATGGCATTCAATAGAACACAACTGTGTCTATCCATAGTAGTACACAACTACTACCCAGTGGTACACAACCACTCCTAGTAGCACACGGATACTAACCAGTGACACATAGTCACTATCACTAGATCACATCCATCACAGTAGAAAAAAACTATTGTCCAGAGACATACATTCTCTATAACAATCATATCATCTAATATCAACATGCATAAAACAATATCATGATATAAATTGAGTCATCTGGGCCATTCTTCCACTCACATCTGTGAGATATGGAAGAGCATCTTCCCTTAGAAGGTAAAACATCAGCCATGGGCTATCTGGACTATTCTTCCCAAGCATAGAAGAATAATTGTTCCTGATTTCTAATCCTAGATCATTCACCTAACTCGGCCATTCCTCCCACACTAATCATAGTGCAACCTAGAGAGAATGAGTATACCCTAGGGAATGTATGTCCGTCATTGTTGAACTTGGACCATTCACCTAACTGGGCCATTCCTCCAGCACTAATCACAGTGCAACTTGGATAGAATGATTTTTCCCTAGGGAATGACTATCTGGACCATTTCCTATGGAAATGATTGTCCTTCACCAACCTCTAAGATGGACTATTCTTCGAAACTGCTCACAACTGTGAACTTAGAAAGAATGACTGCCCAGTGAGGCATACCATTCTACTTGACCACTACTCAGAGTGACTGCCAAGAAGAATGATTGTCCTAGACCATTCCCCCACATTGGCCACAAGAGGAATCATTGTCTATGGTACATCAGCAATCTATCGGACCGTTTTCATTACAAAAATGATTTTCTAATCTAGACCATTTTTCGAACTAGAAAATGGTTGTCCGTCATAAATCTTGAACCACTTTCTGAACTGGAAAGGAACTACCCATCCTGGACCATTTTCCGAACTAGAAAATATTTGTCCATATCAATAACCTATCATTCCTCCCTCCCAACTTGGGTGTAATCACTTCCTTTTCCAACAAGGAAGTTGTCTCCACGATGCCCAGCTTGTCCCTTAAGTATGCAAACTTTTCATCTTGGACAAAAGATTTACCAAAATATTTGTTATCTTCTCATATATGGAGATATACTGGAGAGCCACTTCTCTCTTCTAGAATTTATCATGGAGAATATAATGATTGATGTTAATGTAATTCGAAATGTCATGGAACACTGGTTTCTCTGAAAGCTTCACATAGCTCTGATCATTTCAATATATCATGGTCGAATTCAACACTTGATCAGATGGTCCAAAAGTCAACTTATTGCTTCTTGTACAAGCATCACAAGTTGCAATATACTTTTCTTTTGTAGTGTTGATTGCAACAGACTTTTGTTTTCTACTAGATCGTGACATCGTGGAAAAGATCAAACTGAAATATATCTGAGTAGCACTTCTTCTGCCATCTGCACTCCCCGCCCAATCTGAATTGATAAATCCATGCAAATGTATATCATAACTCAAACGTCCCACAAGGAAAATATCTGGTTGAGTATTCTCAAATACATTAACGAGCCAATCAATTGTTGATACAGAGATGGGTCTATTGGATTAGAGTATATCGACTTCTTCAGATCTGTCATCATGAGAGTTTTCCATGGATTAGAAATCCATCATCCCGGACTTATGAGTAACCATTATGATACACTATTTCTGTCGTAGAAAGTTTTCACCATGCTTTTGTTGCATATGAGATACTCTGCATTAAGTTGCTTGAATCTATACAAGGTCTTCTTGTATCTGCATGCATGGGTCTCTTTCTGGTATAATCTTCTTTCTCAATTTGCTTTATTGACAAGAATAGTCTTTTACATGTAATTTTCAATCCATGGATACTGCAAGAGGTATACATGGTTTACTGAAACAAGTTGTCATCGTAGTCTTCTCCCTCCTTATGAAAGAACCTCTAGTTATGAATCTTGCAATGCTTCCATTCATAATTCTTTTTCACATTTTCTTACATACAATTTTCTTCATCACGACTTCCATCTCTTCAGCGTGATTGCTTCTAGTGGGTTCAAACCAAGTTGGTAGTCTTATGATTCTCGGTATAATAACTGGTTATTTTGGATTTTCTTCCTTACATGTTCTTCCTTATCTTCCTCTTTAACTTTGGGGTCCATGGAGTCTTCTATAGATTCCATGCCCTTCCTTCCTAGAGATTCCAACTTCCTCATTTCATCATAGGAACATAGATGTAGATGGAAAATCAAGGATACTTAATACTTATTTTCAAAGAAGACTACTTCTAGAGTCAAACTGAACACGTGTTACTTTCAATGGGGAACATGGACAGATACTTCATAATATTTCATAGATTCTTCAATGGATCATATCATTTAGGATTAGCTCCCTCCTAATATTGGCTTCATACATGAATGCATGCTCTCCTTTTGGAATTCTATAATCAACTCCCTCCATCTAAGAGAGTCATGCTTTTGTCTACATCCTTATTGCCTTCTGTAAAGTGTCACAAGTCTTATTCTAAGTTCTTCTTGATTATTGACTTCTTTATGGGTCTCTTCAAGTTTGATTATGATTTCGGCCTATCTGGAAGTTGTTACTTATATGATAGATTCCTTAGGAATTTTTCAGCGTACTTCATCTTCTTGTATTCATTGTAATAGCAATCCTTATCTTGTTATTCTTCCATAGGTATTGTTTCATTGACCATCTTTTTCTTCTAAGAAATAGATATGCATGATATGTACAGAAACTCTGTAAACATGGTATGTACCAGAACTATGTTATAGAATAATATTTTTACCTTGACTAGAAGAAGAAGTTTGTTTTATCTTGCTTGGATTTATTTGAGGGTTCCCTTTCTTTGGCAACAATTATTTCATTTGTTTCCTTCCTTAAGCCAAACTTACTCTTATTCCTAAAATTATTGAATTTTGTTGTGAAGGCTTGATCATCATATTTATTTTGGGATTTCTCTTTTGTGCTAATCCTTGATTCTTCTTGTGCATAGCAAGTCCAAAGTTCTTCAAATGTGAGATACTCCTTTCTTGTGTTCATGCTTGTGCAAAATGCATCTCATGTCTTGGGAAGGCCATTGAGTACTATATTTACCAGTTCCTTTTTTGAAATTATTTCTTCAATACCTTGTGGTTGATCTCTTAACTAAGATATTCTCACAAAGTATGATGTTATGTTATCATCGTCATTCATTTTCATGTCACGGAGCTCATTCTTTAGACTCATTACTTGTCCAATTTTTCTAACTGAGAAGAGGTTAGTTAGGGCATCATACATCTTCTTAGATGACTCAAGATGAGAGATGTAGGGTATCAAGTGGTCTTTTACAAAGTCCACTATGATACTCATAGCATTGATATCATTGTCCTTGAACTTCTCCATAATTGCAACGTTCTAAGGTTCCTTCTCTTTTCCCGCTTCAAACTGTGGTTCCATGATCTTGCCTTTTAGGAGATCCAACACTTTATTCTTGGCAAGGATGAGGTCAATCCTTTTCTTCCATGCTTTGAAGTTAGAAGCCCCTTCTAACCTATTTTCTGACTTCATAGAGTAAGTTATTACTGCTTTGACTTGGTCAACCTTTTACTTTGACCAAAAACTCAAACTTGATGTCTTGGCTTATTGAGAGTACCAAGAGTTGTGCTAGGATGGGGCACACTAGTCTATCTATAAATTAGGTCAATCTCTTCACTTAAGGTGCCTTAACAAGAGGGTTAGGGTTATGTTGTTGCAGCAGAATTTTGACTACAACCGCAACTATAACTGAGAAAATCCTCCCAATCTATCTTCCAGTGGTTAGACTATCTGAAGATAGTGTGGGCCCATAACCTGTTAGAATAATAAGCGTGCTCGTTTCACCATAGATAATATAGCAATATTGTCACCCAACCATAGGCACAAAGGCCACCCCCGAGCACCTTAACCTTAATAGAGGGAATAATTCCCTAAAGCAAACCCTAGAACCAATAGACAATCAAGGTAGCATACCTCTCTCCAATGCTAGCTTACAAAGCATAAATTCCAAACCATAACTATGGGAAAGTCCAAGCCAAAACCAAAAATTTCAGTTGCAGCTAACTCCTCTACAGACTTGTGCACCATTGGTCTTATGCAGTTGTGAGAGAGTGTGGGTACAAATGAACTCTAGCGCCCTCTATTTATACTACTCCAAGTCACATAACTAGGCCAACTTCTATTCTTGGAGGCTAATAACTTAATAATAAATATTCTCTTGATTTGACTTGTCTCCTAGGGTTATTATCCAACATTTTAGGGTTTCTCTTGCTTCCCGAAATTTTCTAGTCTTGTCAGAGGTTACATGTGGAGGTTAATACCTCCCACAGTTACCATAATATCAACACATCTTCTCTATGAGGCTCTTAGCATGTAAGTCACCAAGATTTTTTGTCAACCATCTCAATTCATTTCAAAGTATTAGGGGCCTTTGCTCTTGTTGAGGCCTTGATTTCCAACCTATGCCATCTCTGTTTTGTTTGGAAAACTGACGTCTGGAGGCAGATTGATTAATTTCCACAATAGTCCAATGACCCATGATTTGATTTTGTGATTTAACAAATTGGATACTCATTTGATCTATCTTCTGAGTCAAGAGGGAAATCAGATCAAGAGAACTGCTATTGGAAGCTTTAGTCTTTGCTTATGCCTTGACACGAGGATATTGAAACGGATCTACCTTCGAGTCAAGGAGATTTTCTTCAATATCTGCATTGTACTCTTTGGATTCTACCAAAGAAGTGGGCTTCTTGTCCTTCAGAATAAAATGAAACTGCCCATCAAATGCATTTACATATTGGAGGTGAACTGTTGCAGCGATAGGACATAAGTCTATCGAAATATGATTGTATAATCTATCGAATATGGTGTCAAACTCGCTCACTATTTCATTCTCCTTTTTCTTTATCTGATTGAATTAAGCTACAAGCATCCCATTGTCTTTCTTCGTTGACCATCTGCTCTTAAATAACTTGGAAAAATATTCATATGATGTGAGGTGATTATCCGGAAGGCCTCTGAACCATCCTAGAGCTTATGTTAGATTGTTGAGAGGGGGGGTGAATCAGTAATAGAGAAATTTAATCCTTTTTAACCATATAATGCAAGTGTTATATCAGTGTAGCATTATCATCCAATAATTGTAGAGTAANTCCTTTGTTTTCCAGCTGCAACTAGAAGGAGGCTCCAACCCCCTAGTTTCTCAGGCTACAACCTGAGGGAAGCTCCAACTCCCCAATTCTCTGGCTACAACCAGAAGGAGGCTACAACTCCCTAAGTTCTCCGGCTACAACCGGAAGGTGGCTACAACCACCTATAATTTCTTCATCCAAACGCCCTGAAATGTAAATTCCAAATGTAGACAACCTAACATTGTCACTAAATCAACCACTGCCACTGTCAACCTGTCATTGTCAACCTATACCAATAACCTATAACAACCTATACCAATCAACTTGCACCAAACAACCTGTACCAATAACCTGAACCAACATGTACCAGCATCAACCATGCATCAACCTTGACTCATAAATATGTACCAACATCATCAACTCTACACCTCATGTATGTGCCAACTCATCAACTACTTGTCTCAACCATGTACCCAACATGTACCTCAACCATATACCAAAGACATACACCAATATAACCATCAAAAGTTATCTATCAATTCATCACTCTATCCATAAACCAAATACCATAAACCCTTACATCAAACCATGTGCCACAACCTCATTGTTATGTAGCCTCAAGCTAAACCAACAACTTCAGCAACACATCACAACCAAAAGACCAATACCCATATGTCAAATACCAACAAAAAAATACCAATTGTATCCCTTAACAAATATGATATATGCAGCAATATTGAACATCCAATACCATCTCAAGAGCTAAACCCTAGCTCACAAAACATACCTTAAACAAGATGTGTCATATCTCTCATAAATAGACCTCAACCATGTTGTTGTCGTGATTTTTCTGCCGCCATTTTTCTGCTACGATTTTTCTGCCGTGATTTTTCTGCTGCACTTTTTCTGTCGTGATTTTTTTGTCACACTTTTTCTGCCGCGATTTTTCTGCCGCGATTTTTCTGTCGCACTTTTCCTACAACACTTTTTCTGTCGCACTTTTTCTGTCACGATTTTTCTGTCGCACTTTTTCTGCCATAATTTTTCTATCGCACTTTTTCTGTCTCACTTTTTCTGCCGCACTTTTCCTACCACACTTTTCCTGCCGCACTTTTTCTACTGCACTTTTCCTGCCGCACTTTTCTCTATCAATAATAATTTCCCAAATAACCTTTCACAAAATAGATATTCAATAGGTTCAAGTGTGATTAAATGATAGATTCTTTCCTCTTATTTATACTTTCATATAGCATCCCACTTTCCTTATTTTAGGGATTTCTCCATTAACTTTATTATTTAAATAATTTATTTTGCAAACACTTTGACTACTTTGACCTTTTGGGGATTCTAGATGACTCATGAGGGTTCTCCAACTTCACATGGACATAAATCTCTAACCGTGAGGAGTTATGTGATGTTCCACATACCATCGGAAATGGCATGACATGTACTATCCATCTAGAATAGGCTTATCTGCAAATATATCAAAACTCATACCACTATCCATCAAACAAACTTGGGTCCATTACCCAAACCTTTGTGCTACCGAAATTCGCTATCGAACTTTCTTCAAGGGTTAACATCAATGACAACCAACCCAATTAATCAACAATCTCCACCTTTGGCATTGATGGAAACACTCTGATGCAATATAGAAGTCATGTCATGCAATACTGAAGTCATATCACTCATGCTCCCTCTATGACCATCGCTCCCCCTGGAACCATGTCTCTTTGTTATGTATTTGATAAATCTCTCCCCCTTTGTCATCAATGGAAAAGGTATCTTTCCATCCGGGGCTGCTCCCCCTAACCAAAATTTCCTTCTGGATACTCCCCCTGACTGAACTCTTACTAAAAATAATCTCCCGACCTGAAATGTCCTCTCTATAGTGCTTCCTCATGTAAATATAAGACATATAAGATAAGCATTCAAAATCATTCATTTTGGAGTAGAAATTACTCCGAGTCTCTGGCGAAGATACTCAAAGGCTTCCTATGGAAGTAGTTTTGTAAAGATGTCTGCCACTTGTTCTTTTGTGCCCACATATTCAACTCTGATGTTCTTCTCTACAACTTGTTCCTGTAGAAAGTGATACTTTATTGGAATGTGTTTCGTCTTGGAGTGCATCACCAACTTCTTTGAGATATTGATGGCGCTTGTATTAACACAATAGATTGGAATGTGCTCACCATACGCATCTTGTATATCTGTCAGATTTTGTTTCATCCATAGAACTTGTGTACAACATGTTGTTGTTGTAATATACTCTGCCTCGGCTGTAGATAAGGATACTGATGATTGTTTCTTTCTTAACCATGATACTAAAAACTCACCCAAGTAGAACATTGCTCCATTGGTGCTTCGTCGGTCATCAATGCAACATGCTCAATCTGCATCTGTGTAGGCAATAAGTGATAGATCCTTTATTTTTGGATACCATAATCCAAACTCTTATGTTCCTTTGAGATATCTAAAAATCATCTTCACTACTAATACATGTGATTCCTTTGGTGTTGCTTGAAATTGTGCCACCTATCCAACTGCCCACATTACATTTGGTCTGGATGTTGTCACATATAGTAAGTTAGCAATCATTGACATGTATTGCCGTAATTTTCTAGGCTTTGAATCATCATCTTTTTTCAACTTGCAACTAGTTTGCATAAGAGTGGTAACTGGTTTGCAATCTTCCATTCTGAACCTCTTTAGCATTTCTTTGATATACATAGTTTGAGAAATAAAAATTTATTGGTTTCTTTGACATATCTGAAGACCCAGAAAGAAGGATAGTTCTTCAAGTAATGACATTTCAAATTCATTCTACATATCCTTTGCAAATTTATGGCTTAACCTGTCATTGGTACTTCCAAAAATAATATCATCAACATAAACTTCAATTAATAAAATACTATCTTGAGTTACCTTGATGTAGAGGATGTTGTATGCACTTTCTTTTTTGAACCCTACCTGTTGTAGATATTTATCCAGTCTAGAGTACCATGCTCTAGGAGCCTGTTTTAGACCATATAAGACCTTCTTCAATTTACACACATAATTTGTGTTCTCTGACAACTGAAATCCCTCTGGTTGTTCAATGTAGACTTCTTCTTCAAGTTCCTCGTTCAGAAAAGTTGATTTCATGTCCATCTGATACACTTTAATATTCTTGGAGCATGCATAAGCTAGGAGCAATCAGATTGCTTCCATTCTGGCAACTGGAGCAAATGTCTCTTCGAAGTTGATTCCTTGAACATGTGTGTATCCTTTACATACCAATCTAGATTTTTTCCTTATAACCTGTCCATCTTCATTCAATTTATTTTTGAATACCCACTTTGTGCCAATCACATTCTTATTCTTTGGTCTTGGAACCAATTCCCAAGTGTCATTCTTCTTTATTTGATTCAATTCTTCATCCATGGCCTTATTCCAAAATTAATCCTTGTTGGCCTCTTCAAAAAATTTTGGTTCAATCGTAGATGAGAGTGCTAGGTGGGTTTGTTCTGGTGAACGTATTCTTCTTCTAGTCTCAACTCCTGCATCTTTGTTTCTAATAATCTGATCTAAAGGATGATTCTTCTTTACTCATTTGTTAGGTGTCTTTGGAGGCACTTGTTGAACTTGCTCTTCTACTTCTATTTGATCCTCTTCATATTCCCCTTCTACTTCTTCTTCATCTTTTGCTTCTTCTTCATAAATTTGTTCCATTCATTCATTTTCTTCTTCCTTTAATTCACGTCCACCTATTTCATCAATTGTTACATTGATTCTTTCCACAACTTTGTTCAACCTCAAATTGTAACACTTGTATGCTTTCCTTGTACTTGAGTAACCAACAAGTACTCATTTGTCCACACGAGAATCAAACTTTTCCATTCTTCCATCTTCTCTTTTGATGTAGCATTTGCTTCCAAATACTCTGAAGTGATTCACATTTGTTGGTCTTCCTTTCCATAGCTCGTAGGGTGTTTTGTCAGTATTTTTTCTGAGCATTAATTTGTTTTGAATGTGAATCGTTGTATGCACTGCATGTGTCCAAAAAATATCTGTCAATTGGGAATCCATTAGCATTGTTCGAGCGATTTCCTGTGTAATTATCATCCATTATTATAATGTTCCTTTATCTCTAAACCACTCTTTGAACCAATCTATCAATCCATGCTCTCGTCCATACTGTCCAAG
>JASDQU010502729.1:1079-24415 GCA_032191745.1 Picea mariana | reverse complement strand
CTTTATTGGTAGATTCATCATCTCTTTGAGCTCTGACTTCTTTATTTCTATCTGTGGATTCATCTTTCACTACAATGCATGAAAGTACAATCTCTTGAACATGTTCCTTATTTACCTGTCCTTCTTTTCTTTTAGTTATTTTCCAAACCTTTATGTATTTGACATCTTTCTTTTTCTCTATATAAGTTTCTTCATCTTGTTTTATTGCCAATCTTGCGATCTCTGGGACCTGGTGTTTGTTCACATGTTCTTTGTGTTTTCTTATCCACACTTTCTTACATATGATATCAGTGTTCTCTTTCATGGAAGTATAGATCGTGATTCTACAATCACTATCTGTGTGTCCATAGTTATGACATTTGTATCATTCAATGTTACGTGGGGCCACATAGGCATTTATTGCTTGAACATTTATTTTATAATCCTTGCAATCTGCAACCTTATGTCCAAAGTTAGTACAATTAAAACAATGACCATAAAATAAATTTTCATACTTGGGAGTGAATGATCTTCTTTGTGGCATAGTCCTTTTGAATTTTTGACTTGATTGATCATGATCATGATTGAAGCTTATGTGTGGCTTGAACATGGATGGTATTCCTGAAGATGTACTAGTTTTCTTATATTCTAGTTGACCACGATTCCTTCCTTTAAGTACTTTTTCATAACTCTTTCTATTTTCTTCATTCTTCTTTTCTAGCAACCTAGAGTGCTTCTCTTCATTCTCTATAACTAATGTGGATGTTTCTATCTTTTCAATGTTCTTGTTGAGATTGACGATTTTACTTCTCAATGTGACAACTTCTTCTTCAAGCTTCTCAACCTCTTATTCTTTCTTTATTATCTGATACTTCATGACTTCTTTGGTTCTTTTCACTTCTTCAAGCTGAATTTTTAATGTGATTATTTCTTCTTCAAGTCCTTTCTCTTCTTGACAAAACTCTACCTCAAGCTGGTTTATATCGTTAGTTCTTTCCTTAAGATGATATGTCAATATCTTCTCTCTCATTTCTGCTTCTTCCTTTTGTGCTTCTATGTTGGCTTCCAAATACTGATTTTGATATTCAATATTTTCTTCGATCTTTCTGGCTTCTTCTAGCTAAGTTCTTAAGTTCTCGATGACTTGTTGGGCTTCTTCAAAAATTTGAACACTTTCCTTTTGTTTCATCAATTCTTTCTTGAGTAACTTGTTTTCTTCTCTTAGTTCATCTAAAGCACTAATCAATTTTTTGGTGAGTATGTACTCTTCATCTTCTAAATATGTTTGATATGGTGAACATAATTATTCTTGATCTGTATCTGCATCTTCTTTGGCATTTTCTGAATCTGTGATGGGTGAAGAATATACGTCATGTAGTTTATCCCAAAGTTCTTTGGTTGATGAACATTTACCAACCTTTTCTCTTACCGGATTAGGTAATCCTTCCCATATGAAATCCATTGTTATTTTGTTATTCTTCTTCAATTCCTTCTTGGCTGCAGTCTTTGCCCTTTTTGAACTATTATATTCTGTAACAACTGATAACCAAATATAATGTCCTTGTGCCTGTAAAAATACTTTCGTCCTTCTGCTCCACATCTCATACTTAAAACCATTATGACCATTAAATATTGGTACTCCATTCTCAAAATAATCCATGATCTCCTTCCAGTGGTTAAACTGTTTCCTAAAGGAACCAGTTATGATACCAACTGTTGGATTGTTTAGAGGGGGGGTGAACCACTAATAGAGAAATTTAATCTTTTTTAACCATATAATGCAAGTGTTATATCAATGTAGCATTATCATCCAATAATTGCAGAGTAAATAAACAATGAACAAATGAGAAATAATACACATACACAGTACACCAGTGTTTTTATGTGGAAACCCAAAGCGGGAGAAAACCACGGAATGCCTTTTATTATATGTCTTGAAGAATTACATTGATTGGAAGCACCAACTTCCTTTGTTTTCCAACTGCAACTGGAATGAGGCTCCAACCCCCTATTTTCTCAAGATACAACCTGAGGGAAGCTCCAACTCCCCAATTATTTGGCTACAACCCCCTAAGTTCTCTGGCTACAACCAGAAGGTGGCTACAACCACCTATCATTGCCCCATTCAACCGCCCTGAAATATAAATGCCAAATGTAGACAATTTGTCACTGTCACTGAATCAACCACTGCCACTGTCAACCTGTAACAACCTATACCAATCAACCTGCACCAAACAACTTGTACCAATAACCTGAACCAACATGTACCAAAATCAACCATGCATCAACCTTGACTCATCAAGATGTACCAACATCATCAACTCTACACCTCATGTATGTGCCAACTCATCAACTACTTGTCTCAACCATGTACCCAACATGTACCTCAACCATATACCAAAGACATACATCAATATAACCATCAAAATTTATCTAACAATTCATCACTCTATCCATAAATGAAATACCATAAACTCTTACATCAAACCATGTGCCACAACCTCACTATTATGGAGCCTCAAGCTAAACCAACAAATTCAACAACACATCACAACCAAAAGACCAATACCCATATGCCAAATACCAACAACAAAATACCAATTGTATCCCTCAACAAATCTAATATATGCAGCAATATTGAACATCCAATACCATCTCAAGAGCTAAACCCTAGCTCACAAAACATGCCTCAAACAAGATGTGTCATATCTCTCATAAATAGACCCCAACCATGTTGCTGCCGCGATTTCTCTGCCGCTATTTTTTGTCACACTTTTCCTGCCGCGATTTTTCTGTCGCACTTTTTCTGCCGCACTTTTTCTATCGTGATTTTTTATGCCGCACTTTTCCTGCCGCGATTTTTCTGTCGCACTTTTTCTGCCGCAGTTTTTCCTACCGCACTTTTTTTGCTTCATTTTTCCTGCCTCACTTTTCCTACCACACTTTTCTCTATCAATAATACTTGCCCAAATAACCTTTTACAAAATAGATATTCAATGATATTCAATAGGTTCAAGTGTGATTAAATGAGAGAACCTTGCCTCTTATTTATACTTTCATGTAGCATCCCACTTTTTTTATTTTAGGGAGTTCTCCATTAACTTTATTATTTAAATAATTTATTTTGCAAACAATTTGACTACTTTGACCTTTTGGGACTTCTAGATGACTCATGAGGGTTCTCCAACTTCACATGGACATAAATCTCTAACCATGAGGAGTTATGTGACGGTCCACATACCACCGGAAATGGAATGACATGTACTATCCATATAGAATAGTCTTACCTACAAATATATCAAAACTCGTACCATTATCCATAAAACAAACTTGGCTCCATTACCCAAACCTTTGTGCTACTGAAATTCGTTATCGGACTTTCTTCAAGGGTTGACATCAATGACAACCAACCCAATTAATCAATAGTTTCTTCAATCAATGATGAATCCAATAGCCTCATGGCTACATTCTCATGCTCAACTTCCGCATTATCCATGTCTCATCCTATGGTGTAAAGATGATCTTCAGCAGTCACTACATTGTTTCCAAGGAACTTTGGAAACCACTTGTTTGACTCTTTTGGCATTGTGTTGGGATATCCTAGGATGGTGTCCATGTTAAGGGGTTTGTTGAGGTATTTTACCCAAAGGTGAGCCATTGGAGCAAGGGTAAGGGTACAATGGAAGAGGTTTTTGACAATGAGAGACTTAAGGGGTGGCCTTCTTCGATAGATCTTAGAAGGTTTGAACCTCCCCAGGGGAAAAAGATTAGAAAAGGAAGGGTTCCGGGAAGGTGGAGTCGTCATATGACCTTCAAGAAGAGCTCATCAAAAGTTGAAAATGGAAATTCCCTTAGGTGGAGTCATTGGGAAAGCTAGGGAAAAGGCTTTGGGATAGCTTGCTAAAGTGTCGTTAGGGTTCAAAAGATGATTTGAAATCCTCCCCGACAAAGACGCCAAAATGTTATCACACAAGTTGCAGGTTGAGGATGTTGATATTCTACTTATACATCTAACAATTACAGTTCTTCTTTATTATTACAATCACTTGACACATTAGATGTATAATTAAGATCATTTAAAGAGAGTAAATCATTGAGATAATAGAGACATGTATATTATCCTAGGAAACCCTCATGGGGAAGAAAACCGAGCAGAAACTTCCTCAATATAGATAGACCAAAAACAAATCAAAATATCCTCCTCTACTCCTTCACTAGGAAAGAGTAGTGCACCACTTAACCAAGATATACCAAGATATAGGCCAAAACCCTCGTTGATGTCACCCTCAGTTGCAGTAGCTACTCCTCCAAAATTTGCGCACTTTTTCCTCTTGTTACAAAGCACATGAGTGAGTGTGAAAATGAGGTTCTAGCCTCCTTTATAAATAGTAGTATGCCCTCCCTTAATTAGGTATGGGCCGAACTATCATTTTACCCTTTTAATTTACATTTAATTGTCAATGCACAAAAAGGCTGACTTTTACAAAGGCACAATAGGGCCTAATTAATAATAATTAATAAATATAATATAATATTATTATTCAACACTCCCTCTTAGGTAGAATATTCTTCAAAGTTACAATATTTCAACATTCCCTCTTAAGAAGAAGGGTATTCTACTGGTAACATCAATAACAACTGATTGGACTCAATAAAACAGCAAGAGGAGGATGCATCATCATCAACATCTTGGAGCATTGTCTGTCATATCTATAAATCATCGAAAGTTTTTCTCATCATCAACATTGGTAGAAACTAAGCATCGTCATCATCTGCAGCGTGGAGCTAGAGTAACATCATCATCAACAACAGCATGAAGTTGGAACATCAACATCAACAACACGAAGCTGGAACAACAACATCAATGGAAACATAATGAGACAGGAGCATCAACAGCAGCAACAACAACAATGGGCACTCCGACAGACTGTCCATCCAGAACTTACGGGATCTGTCCAGGTATGATCAATCGCCTAGGATATAAATCCTAACGAGATGCCTGATGGTGGTCAGGATACCATAGTATCATCAGTGTCACTCCCCCTTTAGAGGGAAGTCATTTCATACTACACCAAGCTTGTCTCGAAAGTACTCAAACTTCACATGAGACAAAGGCTTAGTCAACACATATGCTACATGCTCATTTGTGCCAACATATTGGAGCTTCACAACTCCCTTATGTACCATGTCATGAATGTAGTGGTACCGGATCTCAATGTAATTCATGTTATCATGGAACATTGGGTTCTTTGTCATCTTTATGCAACTTGGTTATCACAAAAGATCATGGTAGCATCCATCTCTAGGTCAAAATAGACCTGTCAACAACTTCTGAAGCCATATGGATTCACAACTGGTTGAGCATGATGCAATGTACTATGCTTCTGTTGTATTGAGAGAAATACTGGATTTCTTCCTACTTTAACATGAAGTCATGAATGACCCCAAATTGAAACAACATCCTGAAGTGCTTTTTTTCTATCTGAAGCACTTCTAGCCCAATCTGAATCATTAAAGCCATACAATCTGAAGTCACAATCTCCAGTAAAATAGAGGCCATATTCTAATGTACCCTTAAGGTATCTCAATACATGCTTTCCAACTACAAGGTGAACACGTCTAGGCTCCACCAGATATTGACTCAAGGTGTTCACAGCAAAGCATATGTTTGGTCTGGTATTCGTCAAATACATCAACGAACCAATCATTTGTCTGTATAAAGTAACATCAACTATTTCTGACAAAGTATCATCCAGTAACTTTATATTCATCTCCATAAGAGTGGACATGGATCTACAGTCCATCATGTCGAATCTCTATAGAATTTCCACAGCATACTTCCCTTGATTAAGGAAAATCTCTTATGGGCTCTGCCATACTTCAATACCTAAGAATTAGTGCATCAGTCCTAGGTCCTTCATTTCAAATTCAACGGCAAGCTTCTTCTTACAATCTGTGATGATATTTTCTTCATCTTTCAAGAATAAGTCATCCACATATAGCAGCAATATAACTGGTCCATCATTCTCAATCTTGAAGTAAATGTTGGGATCAACTTTACTCTTGATAAATCCCAAGCTCATCAAAAAACTATCAATACTACCATGCCGAGCTCTTGGAGCTTACTTCAACTTGTAGATGTGAGTCTTCATGTCCTGTACTTCGAAACCAAATTTTCACATCACATTGTACCAACTTCATACACTTTCTCATCTACAACTCAATCTGCATAATCATGTGTTGGTTCTATGTGTTTTCTACAAAGCACTATTTGTCTCACTTCCTAAGAGTATGTCCTCTACTTTCTATACAATTGTTCCTTCAGGACCTGGGACTCTGCACCTACAGCTACTCTTTCTGAAGCTAAGAATGACTGCCCCATTCTCACTGTAGTTTCTAAACTCTGAGAGTAGCTCCTCTACTCCATCACGGCAAAAACTTCATCTGAAACTAAGAGTGAATCAATAATTGAGATTGCGGGTAGTGTATCCTCTTTCTCTAGAGGTAACTCAATCTTCTATTGTATTCATGTCTCCATGGCCCAACTAATATACTGCACCAACTGACACTAGAGATAACTCATTCTCAAATGCATGGATTGTCATACCTTCTCCCTCTGAATCTCATAATGTATCGACTTCTTTTAATGACTCATGTTTGTTCTATATATACTTATTTTGATTACTGGAGCAAGTTTCTTGTCATAGTCCTCTACCTCTTGCTGGGAGAATCCTCTGGACACAAATCAGGCTTTGTATTGTTATTTGCAACATGCTTGATCTGGTAGATCAATATTGGAAGTCACCACTAAATTCCCTTATGGTCTCAAGGCAAAATCCATATCCCATTCCTTCTGACTGGCTTCGTCCTCTATCACTAAAACAAGGGAATCTTCCCAAAAGATTTCATATCTCCTAGAAGTATCTAAACCTACGATCTAGCCTTCTCAACTTATGGCATTTTTATGTCAATCCTGGAAACATCTCTTTCTCCTATCTGAATCTGAGGTGGAATACTTTCTGAATGAAAGTCTCTAATCCACTAACTCTCATTGAGATCAAGCTTACCTCGAGTATTTGTGCTCCCTCTAAATATTGAATCCCTCTGATTCTATATAATCTTTGGAGCCATCATCTCCATCTGATATGTCTCGTCATGTTTATATGTATTTGCATCCTGTAAAGTGTCATGGGTCTATGCTGGTCTCTTTCTGGCTACTACATTGATTCTAGGTGGGCCCTTCTAGATCTACTAACTCTTCATGATGATCTGAAGAGTGATTAACTACACCAAAGGGATTTGTTCAGCCACCTTTGGAGCCTTATGTTCCTCATGATCTGTCTCCATATGAGATGTTATGTATCTAGCAAAAGTAGTTTATTCTTCTTACTCTTTGGTAAATTGATGTATACGGTCATATATACAACTTGGATAGTCTACTCCATGTCTCATGTAATATATTTCCTCCTACAATCGTCACTATAGCTCCATCAGGCTTATCACGTGTGACCTTCTCGAAACAAGAACAACAAGGGAGAAACAGTAGACAAGAATAATAATCTTTATAATAATAATAATAGAAATAATAGCGAGAACAATCATCACAATAGCTCCTTCAGAGAAATCACTTGTGACCTGCTTGAAACAAGGGTCAAAAGTAATAAACACGATAATAAGAAATGATAGCAACACTCTTCTATTGTTGTGATCAATCATTCCTCCATGGTAGCCTGGAAACAAAACAAAAAGTTTCTCCTGGAGGAGATGTTAGTTATATCTAGTAAATGATTACAATAAGCATTTATCTCAATAATTCTCACATGCTACCAAGTATGAAACTTTTCAAAGATTGCTATCACAACTATATTGTTTACTTGTAATGAGGCAGTTATCAATTTTGACATGTGCAAATTTGAATCTTATCAACTTAATCAATCAAACCTAGAACCTGGAGTCTTTTTCTCAAGAATTGGTATTGTTTCTTTTCTTACGAGTCTCCTTCACTCAAGATGACAAGTATTCTCTTCAACCTGTCCTTTGTACTAATATAATATGCTTTCTTGACAGAAATCTAAGTTAGAGAATAAAGTCTATAATCTCAAGCTTAACCAATCTAATAATTTTGACTTTAATTTTGACCAACGGTTAGTATGATAGTCATAACTTCAACAGATCAAAATACAACCTAGATGTTCATAAGATCGTAACAAATAGAGGCATAATAAATGGATGAAACCTAAGGTGAATTGTTCCTCTGAATGTGTTGGATTTGAGATCCCTCTGGATCTATGATTGTTGTTTAGACAAAATATCCTTTCTCCTACAAATACCCTTTAAAAATAATGATACAGTTTAAACATATGTAAGTACATACCTCTGACAAAATCGGGAGGTAGTGGCACCATCCGGTAGCATCAGTAAGAAATAACAAACCTTTAAAAATTCAAAGGTGTTGGAACTTGTAATTTAAAGGTAGATGGATATTTGCTAGGGTAGGGTGCACTAGGATAATAAAAATCAATCCCAACACTTCACAAAAACTTTCACTTCAAGTGGTACTGCAACTAGTGCTACAACTGACATGAAGGAACTGGCACTTTAACTAGTGCTACAACTGGAATGAAGGAACTGGTACTACAACTGCAACCGATACTACAAATGCAACTGGTACTGCAACTGCAACTTAAGTTTTTATGAGGAAACCCTAATTTCCAAAACTTCAAATTTTGGAATTCCAATCCAGGTTCTAGATGCGCCCTCCTAGAGTGATTTCCTAGGTGTGGTTACTTTCTCCAACGTCCTCCTCAAACAAAGAAAATGTCACACTTAGGGGTTTTGCAGAAACCCTAGTTTTGTTGCAGCTGCAATACTAAAATTGAATCTTGGAGAGGGTGTGTTGAAGCTAGCCACATCTTATAAACTATGAGTTGGTCTCTTTCAGGCCTGCTCTAATACCATGTTGATATTTTACTTATACATCTAGCAATTACGGTTCTTCTTTATTATTACAATCATTTAGCACATTAGCTATATAAATAATATCATTGAAAGAGAGGCAATCACATAAACAATAGACACACACAGATTATCCTGGGAAACCCTCATGGGGAAGAAAACCCAACAGAAACTTCCTCAATATAGATAGACCAAAAACAAAACAGAAGATCCTCATCTACTCCTTCACTAGGAAGGAGTAGCACACCACTTAACCATGAGAAACCAAGACATAGACCAAAACCCTCCTTGACGTCGCCCCCAGTTGCAACAGCTACTCCTCCAAGACTTGTGCACTTTTTCCTCTTGTTGCAGAGCACATGAGGGAGTTTGCAAAGAGGTGGTCGCCTCCTTTATAAATATTAGTCTAACCTCCCTTAATTAGGTCTGGGCTGACTTGTCACTTTACCCTTTTAATTTACATTTAATTATCAAGGAACGAAAGTGCCGACTTTTACAAAGGCACAATAGGGCCTAATTAATAAATATAATATAATAATATTATTCAACACTCCCTCTTAGGTAGAATATTCTTCAAAGTTATAATATTTCCACAGGGGAAAGCCTGACCCAACCACCAAAATGGCGAAAACTAAGAGAGCACCTACCCACTGTCACCTTAGGAAAGTGTTCACATCACTTTAGTGATGAAGTTATTACCTCAAGGGGGGAATGAGATGGAAATGATGATGTATGAATGAATTCCCCTATAGGTCAAGTTTTTATGTGTGGAGAAGGGCTTGAGTAAGTTCTTGGTGGTAGCCAAAGGTTGCCAAGAAGTAGTAGATCTTGAAAATGTTGATTGTACCTGCCCGAGACACAAGTAAAACAATGATACAATCCCAAGTATATGATGGACAAGCAATTTAAGAATGTTTTATCTAATTTCATAATTTTGTAACAGTATATATCAGCAATGAAATGGCACAATAAACTGCTAAAACAAATGCTGGAAATCAAATAAAATGATGCAAGAGGTAAACTAGTAAAACACTAGTGAGACTCGAGATCAAAGGAGCAAGATACTAGCACAAAGATAAGGTTGTAGTAAACACTTTCAACAAAGATAATAATCATCCTTATGGATGTAACAAACAAGTTATTACAGCAAGAGATTCAATCATTAAAATTTGCCAAAAATATACCAAAAGATGTGCTATGATCACTAGAATATGCGAGAAAAATCTTAGCAAACTTTAGCGGTTGAATTGGGAGTTGTTAGAGAAATTTTGAATAGGGTTTTTGCAGCCCTAATGGCTGAATATGAAATTTTATTATATCATCAAGCAATTCCCCTTTATAGGGGACGCCCTAGTGGTTGATAGGTACTTTAGGCACAAGGAACAAAACCCAAATTGCAGAAAACTGAAATGACAAAAATTTATGTTTCCCAATGCGTTATTTTATTTCTCCAATGCAAAATATTCAGATTAGTTCCTTTAAAATTGGGTGAATGGAGTCTTAGAATAAAGAGTTAGATCAAAAAATACCTTAGGGTGTAATCCCTTTTACTTCGTAGGGTATGCCAATCAAACTTAGGGTAAATCTAAGAGGGTATACACACTCGTATTCCTCCTAGAAAACCTTGCAAAATAACTTGTAAACTTTATCAAATTAGATGAAGCTTAATGGAGGGTGTATCCAGCATACTCCTCCTAGGTTTTCAAACAACCATAACCAAGAAAAGAAAGAAATAACTAATAATGCAGATTTTCCTTACCAATTCCAAGAGAGAGAGAGATCAAACCCTAGTTTCACCAAGCAAATTCACCATAAGCTTCAAGAGAACAATCATCCAAGAGGTGCACATCACTCATCCTCATCCATTCACCAAAATATAGCACCATAAAACATTTTCACAAGAGATAAACACCATAATGCCCAAGAATAGTGAAAATTCCAGCCAAGTACTTCTCATAATGGGAGAGTTATGTTGTGAAATGAAATTCACGTGATCTTTATTTATGCAAAACGTCTAACACATAGTTTGTCCACTTAATTTTAGGGTAAAACACAAGATAGGGGTAAACAAACCTAATCTTTCCCCTTTACACAAACAATCCATTTAAAATTCACTTTTGCACATTATAAACCCTAAAACTAAGAAGATGTCACACCTTTAGGGGAGGCTTTGTCATTTTTTCAAGTCATTGGAGAAGAAATTGGAGGTCATTAGGGCTCCTAGAGCCTCCTCTCCATGTGGAAAGCTCAATACATGTCTCCTTTGGTCAAATTATGCCAAGTTTCAAGTAGAAACTCCATCACCACCAAACCCTAGCCCCTATATGACGTCAAGCCTCAAAAACGTGACATTTTTCCCCTCCTAGGAAAGTTGTTTGGCATGTGAGGGCATGGTGAGGTTGTCCAAGGTGTCTTCTAGGCCTCCAAAGGCAAGTCATCATGATCCAGCATGCGGACCCTTGGCATCCAATATGTGGACTTCAAGCCCTATGGAAGCCCAAGCTAGGCTTGTTCCTCCAAAATTGTCCACTAAACAAGGTCCTCCAAAAGAAATAGGCACACCCTCCAAGTATATCAAGTCAAAATATCATGGAAAGTGAAAACCATATCTAATAAACAAGGCACATAAACATGTGCATCAAAACTACCTCATCAAATTAAACAAATGCTCCAAGACCCTATACAATTGACCAAGTTTAGGTATGGGAGGGGTGTCATAGAAGTCCTATTGGGTAGACCAAATCCCTCGAGGAGGGGATGCTCCCAAGGGTTCCCCTTCAAGGTCATGTAGTGGATGATGAGGTGGATAGGGGTTTAGACTTCATAGGTCAATGATTTTCATGACTTATAGGGGCTCTTATTGTCTCATTATGGGTACCTTTGTAGGGGGTGTGTTGCACCTTCTTCCTCAATGCAACCTTTTTCCAAGCCCGTTTATTTCTATTTATTAATTCATCATTGATACAAACATGTGTGCACTCCCAATAGTGAATCAATTAGCTTGGTGGGTAGTAACACAATGTCACTTGAACAAAGAGGTCCACAAAGTGCCATAGGGGTAACCATATAAAGTGTTGTAATGCACTTGTGTTAGTCTTATATTCAAGAGGGATATTTGTTATGTGTTTGATACTGTGCAGGTCTTCAATTATTTCAAGAGAAGCAGTTCATCGTTCTGAATACCTAACTAGGTGAGCATCTAAAAGGTTTATTTTAGGCTCTTTTATTTTTCTAGCAACCATCCCCATGGGCCTTCAAGCCCTTCTTCCCATGAAATAAGTTACATGCCCTTCTTTGGTCACTAAAGTCAAAGGGCCTAGAAGAGGGAAATATGATGGGAATGTAATGAGAAGAAAGTGGTAAGTGTGGTTAGGAATGGTACGATAAACCATCCAAGGACACCCAGTCACAAACCTTCACCAAAGGTTGGCCACTTACTAGGAAACCTGTGACACTCGGTAAGGTGAAATAGGGTCAAAAGCATAATGCCCAAGCAGGCGTTCTATAATCAAAAGCAACTTAAATACAACATGTTTAAATGCCTCAAATATTAGGGTGATTATCTACCACAATACCTGACTTGTATCACATGCAACAAGACCCATCTTCCTTCAAGAAGCTAGTTGGTGTGGTGGATGCATTAAAAATGGATCAGAATGTGACGATAGAGCAGGATTTTGTATGTGCAAGTGGACATTGCTAGTCATGTGGTCTCTTCGCACTCCATATCTGCAACCTGAGGGCCTCGATATATCATCTCCTTAGTTATCCCATAAAATGGGGATAACAAGAACCATTAATAGTAACCACATGAAATAAGAACAATTATAATACAATAATAGTTTTAATGCAATAATTCAATAATTGTAATAAGAATTGTAATTCAACAATTGTAATAAGAACTGTAATAATGCAATAATTGTAATAATTCATTAGTTGTAGTGTAATAGCGCAATTATGAAATAATTGTTTTCATTGTATTGTTTAGATGAGTGTGACAATGCAATAGTTGTTTGTAGGTTTAGTATAAGAGGAATGGGTATGTTACTTCCAACAGGAGGAACTTCCAATAATTGTAATAATCCAATAAGTAACACTTGAAATAATTCAATAATATTTGTAATGTTTGTATCAATTCATAATGTAATAATTGTCATTGAAATAAACACATAAAAAGAGAATACAAAAACGTGATGTGTTGCGGAGAAATGGTCATGTCTTATGAAGAAATGTAAACCTGGTGAACCATAGAATGCAAAACTATCTAGACTGTGCCAATAGTGAAAATAAACATACCGAATATGTTTGATGTTGTTGGAAAAGAAACAATGTAGATGATAGTTGGAGATCTGAAGTATAAAATCGCCCATGAAACTGGAAAACCGCTAAATGAGATCTAAATCATAAAATCACCCATAAAACTGGAAAAACTGCTAAATGAGATTTGAAGCATAAAATCAACCACAAAATCGGAAAATTAATGGCAATGTCATAGATCTAGCCATGGAGGGTGTATGCAGGGAAACATTGCATTTAGGATGAGGTTGAGACGGAGAGATCATATTATAAAGACACAATAATCCCATGACATATTAAATCCATCTCAATAAAACTTTTTGTCTTAATTTAAAACAAAACAAAAAAAAAAACCATTATTGTGGGCATACCTGGATGGGAGTCTGCAAAATGATAGAGAGAGGCCTACACAAGATTGGTGTTTCTCTGTCGATCAACATCCTCCTGACTACGTCTCTCATGATCTATGTTCTCCTGAATGATGGTGTGTTTCTTTGTGGACTCATATCTGCCTCCATTGGGTTGGTTTCGTCTTGCAACAACATGCACATTTGATTGTCATTGTATTTTAACCCAACTCCAAACACCATCGTTTAAATCAAACCCCACTATTATTTGAAGTAAGAAGATGTATGGAGTTTTGTGAGAAGTGAAACATTAAAAATATTTGAAATTTTAAAATTTATTATCGAAAAATATTTTCAATATATAAAAAAGATACATCTAACAAATAGCTTGCAATGCGTAATCACTAAAACCTTTAAAGATTAATGCACAACCTTTAATCACTATGTCTTTTAACTATTTTGAAAAATGGGCTTTGTAAGGTCTACCAGATACCCACTGATTGCGCGCGCTCCTTGGGTAGATTCGGTGCAGAATGCACAAAGAGCACAAGGAAGAAGCAATCAGTTGGGTGAACGAATACGTATGGGTGTGACTAGGAGCACCTTGGCTGCACAATGGTGATGTGGGACACCAAGGGGGCACACATGAAGTTGTGGGCACATATGAGGTGCATCGCCGGAGGTTACGGAGATGGTTGCGACAGAGAGTTTCGGTGTGATGAATCTATTCTTGAGTGTCTCGATGAGGTGATGCAAGTTGTGTGACTCCGTTGAATTTTTAAATCGAGCTGGTAATGCTCATATTGTAACTATTTCACAATAATAAAGACTTAGTCGGGTGTTAGGCATGATTTTTTCTACCTACACTATATATGTGTTTGTCTTTTTTTGTTCCACAATTTTTCTCTTGGATTCTCATGTTCACGGATGCATGCTTAAATAAGACTAAGTGTTAATTGTGTTAACAATTGTCTAAGTAAACAAGAGTTGCACTAGAGTAGGAGTGTGACTCGCCGGTAGCTTAGAACAAAGTATGGATATGTTCTACGTGAAGAGGTATAGTTCGGATGAAGTATTCTTGGTGTGCTAAGCAACAAAGTAAGAACCATCACGGTGTCGCATGCCCTCAGGAGGTGAATAATCGCAAGATCTGATCAGGTGTCTTGTGGGGTTGTGAAAGGTGGTATCAAAGTAGATTTGACTCTTAGCCACTATTCTAGTCATTACAATGGTTTTGGAGGGGCGCACTTATTGGTGAAATATTCTAGGTGCAGGCTTGGTGAGGGTTTGACATACTGACCCATCATAGAGGAAACCTGAAAGAAGATTTGGTGGGTTGTGACAGGGCTAAATTGCGGACGGAATTCATGGCTTGTGAGCATACCTACACACCCTCCTTGAGTAGACCAAAAGTAAAAATATGAGGGTGAACCAAGCACTTGGTGTAAAGGAAATATTCCCCTGCGGACAGGTGAACTTTCCCTTAGATTATAGACCCCTTTACCAAGACAGAAAATTACATTTGGACACTACCATGCCTATAGATTCATTTTATCCATTGAAAAAGAAAGAAGGACAGGAAGTATGATTTACCTTGTTTACGACATTTGTCCAAGATGCTCCAATCCATGAGCTCCAATTAGTACCTGCAATGGATAGCAACAAACAAATGACTATCTCCTACTCTAATGGATTAGACAAAATCAATCGATTTATGAAGATTAAGAGAAACATAGACAAGCACATGTAAACACATACTTGAAATAAATAGGCCAAGTATATTAATGAGAAATTCAAAAGGAAACTTACAATCTTCAGATGATGTTGCAACAGCCTCTCCAAGTCCTCCTCGTCCAACCCTTGCTCAAAATATTCACAATCAAAATAACAATGCTTTGTTGATTTCTCCTCCTTTTCACCATCAGAATGCCTTCATTTATATGCTTTGAGAGGCTCAACTACCTTGGGTTTATTTGGAATTACTTGAGTATATGGCTCCAATAGTTGTGTTATCTTCCTTAGATTCATCACTGGAGTTAGATTTGATCCAAACTAACCCAATCCATCCATAGTTTTCTTTAGAGGAAAGTGGGATTTCCTCCAAGATTCCCTCGACCAATTCAACGCTCCCTTAAAATGGCCAATAGAGCGTTGCAGTGCTCTCACTGGGATGGACAAGGAGCGCTAGCGCTCCCTATGTATGAGCAGGGGAGCACTGATCTTCCAAAAAGTCACCAAGATGAGTAACTCACTAGTAAAAACACTTGTTACAACTATGAGATGATGGGGATTATTCTTCTAACATGTTTTAGGGGTTGTATCAAGTGTTTTCATGGTGTCGTTTGAGATGTGACACTTGGGAAAAGAGAACACAGCACTTACAACATTTGCAACAATAAAAGTGTGATACTTGTGATACTTGTGACACTTGTGACAATGAAAGTGCGACATTTTTTGTATTGTCGAAGTAAGGAATTTTGATGTGTAACAGATTGCCCCCCAAAGTGTGAAGTCAGAAAAGGAATGTTGATGGCCGAAACACTTTGTAGATTCTTCGAAGCAAGGGTATGGAGTTGGAGAACCTGGTAGAAGTTGTAGATAACCATAAAACAATTTTAACATGTTTTCCATCCCCGAGGTAGACATGCCTATGCTCGGAATACAAATGACTCAAAGCATGGCCACCAATAAATACATTATGGATACATGATGATATTAACTAAGGAGATGGCCACCAAAGATACAATGTGGATCCACCTCTCTGTGACTTAGCTTGATTGTAGCCACGAAAGAATACATAGTGGAGATACAATGTGATGAGAACATAACCACAGACCAATACAAAGTGGATCTATGTTAAAATATCTATATCAATCGGATAATTGCCATTGCAACCTAGGTAAAGTGTATATGCAGATGAATACTCAACCCAAGTTCTTCATCTCGATCCTATAATAGTATGATTTTTTCCATGTGAATAGATGATTTGATGTTGAACATAAAAGAAACCACTTGATTATCGGTTATTAAGGTATATCGTTAACAAGTGTGAGAGAAAGCACCATTGATGTTGATGATTCTCAAGGTAATTTAAAGTGCAAACTAGTGAATGTGAATAATGAGTTGAAGTTCAACACTCGTGGAATCAGTCGGTCAGGGATCATTGATGTATACCCACTGTCGAATGTGAGGAGTCATTCCATTGAGGCATGAAGCTCCTAAGGTACTGATGTGTTCCTAAGTCTATTTCCTAGACAATTTCTTGAAGTCAACAAGAAAATACTCGTCGAAGGAGGACATTGATGTATCCCCCATCAATCGACACGAAACTCGTCACGGAAAAGTTATAATATATAGTAGATGAAAATGGACTAACATGGGTATGGGAACTAGAAATATTATAGATGTATGACTTTTGAGGTGAAGACTTCTCTTGAACGCTAAGGCATGACATAAGACTTGGCAGCATAGACTCAAAGTGGACGAAAACATAATGCAACGAGTGTTGGGGAATTATTTGGATGGACCAAAGGAGTAGAAAGACTCATAGGATTGGTTCATTGTGGAGACTAATGGATTATCCAAGTGTATGGTGAGGTGAAAACAAGTGTCATGTTCAAGGGCGGCCATAAGAGCTGCCTTAAAATATCTCAAGAAAATTGACCCACTTCCTTCAATTTTTCCCCCATCCAGATAGATGAGTACCTCTTTTTCGTTTAACAAGCTCAAGGACGGTAACACATGCTCAATATAATTCACCTTCAGTAAGTTCCTCTTATTTATTTTAACGAACTAGAAGAAGTAAGGGTTCGTTCCAAAATGGGCCCTTCAATGTGTAATTTTGTGAGTCTAGAGAAGGAAAACTCGATTATTTCTCATGTTTAGGGAGTTTGAAAATAACTTAAAGAAAACTCTTAGGTTGTCCTTTTTCGTAATTTTAGTCTATGAGGTCTGAAAATGTATAAAATGATACAACGGAGAACTCTTCTAGTCGTGATTGACTAGAGTATTCATTTTTCATAGTTAGTCTATTGGGACCGAAAAAGAGGTAATCTACCGCCCAATAGACGACTCTTCATATTTTAATGAGCTCAACGTATCACGAACTTTTCTCAATAGTATCACAAGGTCATCAAAAAGTCTTTGCTCCAACATTTCCTATGTAATCAAGTTATTCTGGGCAAAAAAATGTCAGCATTTTCTTAAAAATCGACAATAATTTAGAAAACAAAAACTCAAAAATAAATATTATAAATGTGAAAAATGGGTGTAAATGACTTTACTTGGATATATTAAAAAGTCAATTAGGGCAAAACAAGTCATTTTCACCTTTCATTTTACAATTTTCCTTTTTCCTTGAGTTTTTCCCCCTTTGGAGTGATTTTTCCGATGTCGATTGTGGGAGCTACAAGCGACTATTCACAGTTCCTTCTAGACCAGGTTGGTACTTTGGCCTTTCTCATTAATTTGCATGTCTTTTTGTTCAATTCCAGCTTTTATTTCATGAGTTTGGGCTCCTAAGAAAGCTCTAGAGCGTCGAACGGGATCAACGCTCCCTTAAGCAATCGAGTGGGGCGTTGTTCGAGATTTCAGCACCCTTGTATTTCTTCTAGGGGAGCACTAGCGCTCTGTTTTTTCTTTCCAGGGAGCGTTGGGTGCAAAAATTGAATTTTTTTTGGGTTTTTAGGCTTTGAAAACGCAATTTCTCTTCCTGAAACTTGGCTAATGTGATTTTTTTGTGGATCTGCAGGTTTGCACTAGCCAATATGATTGAATGGAAGGAAAGAGAACTTGAATTTGACAATATGGTTTCCTTATAAGACCCTCAAGCTAGGGCAACTCTACAAAACTACGGTTTGCTAAAGTACTTCAAGCTACAAAACATGAGAAAATAAGTCATTTTGCTCGAGTATCTGATTGGGTTATGGGACAATGATGAGCAAGCATTCTAGATAGGATCTCATATGCTTGAGATTAGCATTGAGAGTGTGTATTTCCTAATGGGGCTCTCGAAGAGGGGAGCATCCATCCATTTGTCTCGACACCAGTCTACTCCACTACCAACAAAGGCATATGTTGCATAGTATTGTGTGTCGGGATCACGTTGAGTATGAGGGAGAATCATCATCGAAGATGTGATGGATCTATCTCTACCATCCATTCTCTTTTCTATCACTAAACTAGCGGGAAGGACCAGTGCCCACCTTGCTTCCAAATATCAGATATCATATAATATTCAGTGCTTGGAACCCAATATTTGTAAATGCAATGCAGGGTTCTTGAAAAACATTAAAGAACAAATATCTAAGTGTAGAACAGGCAGACAGAAACAATTTGGATATGGATCTTTCTTAGTTTCATTCTTTCTAGAGCAAGTACAACAGATGCAGCCGCAAGTTGCATTGATCGCATGCCCCGCATTCGAGCCTCGGATAGAGTGGTGGACGAGACTTTCACCTCGGTTGTGGAATGAACCCTCAGACTTTTGTTTTACCACTGACTTCTTCACATGGTGGAGAAGGAATTTTGTGGTTATAGAAGATTTTCCTTATGCCGAAGTTGACCTTAGGGGCAGCACGGATTTAGTGCTCCCCGAAGAGGCATGGTGGGACGCATCAGGTAAAATATGAAAGATCGTGACCTTGCAACAATGTTTTTTTTGTTTTAATATGTATATATTTATTATTTCGTTGTACAATGAGGGATCTAAGTCATTTTTTTTCATCATGCAGATAGAGGGCGGGGATGCCAACACTAGGACGTCATGGTGATGTTCAGGCAACAACGGAGATTGGAGTCAGAGTAGGAGGACTCTGTGAGGTGGAGAGGAATATATGTGGGTTGACCATGGGTGTTCCTTCCATGAGGATATGATATGTACCCTTACATCTTCAGAGACATATAGTCGGGGTGCCTGAAGGCCTTAGTCCTCTGCTGCAATGAGTGGCCAGAGTGGTTTTGTGCTATGTTGAGCACAATGTAGTCCAGGAAGACGAGTAGAGTCTCTTGATACATTAGTTTTTATGATGATTTCATAGGCATAATGGCGCACATTTTTTCCCTACTATGTACCTTTTGGATGATGTATTTTGACACACTTTTGCTATTTTATATACAGGCATATATATATATATATATATATATATATGAGCTTTTTGGTGGCTACTTATGTTTTTCAAATGATGTGATGTTTTTATTTACATGCTTTATGTTCTGAATGCTTATCTATGTGTAATGTACCAATCCAACATATAATTTGCTAACAAGTTTGTAGTCGTAGTCGTATTAAGTTCTCTCAATATATGTTTGTATTATAAAAATTCAAAAGATCTTTCAATATGGCGAACCTTTAGATGGAGACGTAGCAAAACTGGATTACGAACATCAAATTCACGGTTTTGTTGACGGACCAAGAGTTGATAATCAACTGAGACATACCTAAAGAATAATCTTCGGTTAAAAGTATAATGACATCATGATATTCTGTAATGTTATTGGTTGCAGATCCGAGGCAAATTCCTCCTGAACTCACTAACTCATCAGAGTGGTAGATGACATAAGTTGCAGAAGTGATATTCTAGGTATGTCGACTAGTGCCATCCAAAAATCCAAAACAAATAGGAAAGGATGATGACATCTACGCATTCAATCATAAAGCAAAGTATAAACAATTTTAAAGAATAGGGAAAAAATCATACACGTAAAAGAAAAGACACACCAAACTAAAAACATTTAGTACAATAATGTACAAAGCACACATGTGAGATATTATATGCATAGTACTTCTTTAAGTAAAGCCCATTTCGAGGCTTACGGAGATATAATCTATAGTAATCCACTAACTTATAGGCACCTCCTTCTGGCACACGCTTCACGATGTATGGCCTGTGCCACATAGGTTCTAACTTACCTGCACCAAGTTTGTCATGATCTTGGTCATAGACTGGGACCAGATCTCCTTCTGTGAAAGCATGAGGTTGAACAGACTTATCGTATTGAGTCTTGATGGATTCTTTATATGTCTCGTTGATGAGAGTAGCATCGCAACGGGTTTCATCCAACTTCATTATATATAAAATCGTTCTTCTTTGACAGAAGTATGGGGTAGGATTTCTATGGTTAATTTCAGGGATGGTATCTCAAATTCAATAGGAAACACTACTTCCAACCCATATACCAACTAAAAGGGTATAAATCCAGTGGCGGTTTTAACTAAAGTCTGATAATCCCAGAGTGCAGAGAAGAGCTTAAAATTCCAAGAGGTTTTTTTCACCCCCATCATGCATTGAAGCATGGTCTTCAAGACTTTGTTGATGGCTTCAACTTGTCCATTTTTCTGAGGATAGTAAGGGGATGAATTTTCATGACGAAAACCTAACTTGGTGCTCAATTCACACATCATCTGGTTTTGGAAATGGGATCCATGATCAGTTATAATAGCTTGTGGGACTCTGAAGCGATCGATGATGTGATTGAACATAAAAAGTGTTGCACTTCGGCCATTGTTAAGAAATGTAGGTATAGCCTCAGCCCATTTAGTGAATAATCGACTATGAAGATAATATAATCATGCCCCCTAGCTAAGGTAGGCTTACATTGCATGAATTCGATACCCCATTTTGCAAAGGGGTCGATGGTGACAATTGGATGGAGTAGATATGGGTCAGTACATGATTTCTTCTGAAGTATCTGATAGGGTGGGCATGTTTTAACTGCCTCAATGTAGTATTTGAATATGGAAGGCAAAAAATAACCGGCACGTAATATTTTTTGGGTTGTATCCATCCCCAAAAGATGATCGCAACAAGCTCCAAGTTAACATTCATTTAAAAGTCATTCAGCCTCTTCGTGGGTTAAGCAACGTTGTAGAAAAGTATCATTACCGCGGCGATACAAAGTGTCACCAACGATAAGGTAGTACTTTGAATGGTGTCTAAAGCAACGTCATTCGTCATGTGAAATGTCTGGTTGGAAGCGTTGGGTTTGGAGATACAGAAGAATGTCTCCATACCACAGATCAGATGTACTAATGAGGAATAATGATTCATCGGGAAGGGAATCACTGGGCTTGGTATTCTCATCAGTATAGGGAAGATCACAAATTAATTCCACAAAACCCAAAGATTTCTTAGCTTTGGATTTGACAAACTTGAGATCGAATTCTTGGAGAATGACGATCCATTTGGAATATTGTTAAGCCTTTATATTGGCTCATTACCCCTTAATTGGGGCATATTACATTAGTAATGTTATTTTATTTATGTGATATTTATTCCATTAGTTGTAATTATACCTCCTAGTATCCTATATATATACCAAGGAGACATCTTCATTTGGAATCATCTTGTACTTGAACATTAAGTGGGGTAAAAGGAGGTTGCCCCCTCGAAGAGGCTTATTATCTGAAATTATCTCTTTTTCAAGGTGTTGAGTACTTTTTCTGAGGGTTTTCTATGCTATATTGATATTTTGTTCTTAACATATAATATCAGAGCTCAAGGTCTTGGGGTTTCGCTGCTACATCTGAGACACCTTGGAATTTCCGTTATAACTTTTTTTCTACAACGTTTCAGAAGTAACGTCTTGGTTGATATTTAGTAGATGGATCAAGGTACGTTAGGTTAAAATTTCAGCTCCTGAGGCCTTATACTTTTGGAGATATAGCCTATACAAGAAAGGGTTCTAGAATCATCATGAACTGATTCATTGCGGAATTTTTTTCTATAAAATTTTTTATGTAAGGTTTCAGACCCTGAACTCCAGAGGCTATTCACAAAAATTAGTAAGGTATCTGTGGTAAAAATTTCAGCTTCTAGGTCATCTTAAATTTGTATATAGACCCTGTGTAAGATAGGGTATCTGACTAGTCCTATTAACTAGTCTCAAGAAGGTGTTCCAGGTAAAACAATCATAACTTCTTCCTAAAGTATCCAAATTGAGTGGGATTGGTTTCATTGGATCATGGACAAACTTTAGTATTTATGGTATGAGTTTCAGAATTTTATTTCAATTATTTTGTGCGGTGCATGCTATACAAGTGAGATCTCCTGGAAAGGACAAAAATCGGCAAGTTGTGGGGAAGTTACCGTAAATTCCACTTGGCACATCCAATTTTGATCAAACCTGTGGCATTGCAAAGAAGAAATATCAAAGAACTGTATAAAAGAAATTTTCATACCCAGAAGGGTCGAAACTTGGGAGTTACAACTATAGAAGAAAGATTGTCTAGCAGAACCACCTCAAAATCAAGGTTCAAAAGTGATACTTGGCCAACATGCCACCCAAAAAGGGAAATTCTACACCAAATAAGCCTCCATACAATCCTACTTGGACTCTTGATGAAGGTGAATAAATGAGTAGGGACATAAATGATTTACAAAAGAAGATAGTAACAAAAGATGAACTACAAGAGATGGAAGCTAAGTTGGAGGCAAAGATAAATGGATTAAAAGAGGAGATCATGGAAGTATTGAAAAATTTCGTAACAGAGAAGACACCTGAAAGTGAAAATGTGTCCCATGAAACTCATGATGAGGACACAAGGAAGGTGAATCAAGAATGGAGAAACTCAACCTTTGGGTTGAATACCCAATCACATGGATACTTCAGATGGAGCAATTCTTTGATCTACATAATGTGCCACATACACAAAAGGTACGAATTGCTTCTTTATATTTAGAACCTAATCAATTTGTATGGTATCGATGGCTTTGTTCTCGCAAATCACTCGTCACTTGGACAATTTTCACGGAAGAAATG
>JASDQU010502728.1:98792-114373 GCA_032191745.1 Picea mariana | reverse complement strand
TTTTGTTTAATTTGCCTATGAAAACTATTATTTGTCGAACTATAACAGATGTACTGAAATGTTGATTGACTTTATTGTAGTAGATGTAGTGAATGTAGATGTTGGGTGAAATGTTGGTTGACTTTATCATAGTAGATGTAGTGAATGTTGATGTTGGTTGACTTTATTGTAGCAGATGTAGTGCATGTTGACAATGTTGTGAACTCCATTTGTAGATTGAAACACATTTTGCAATTGGCCTATACAAAATGCTCTTTGTCAATTTTGGTCGAATTTACTGTAGTAGATGTGGTGAAATGTTGTGTGAACTCCATTTGTTTACCCAACACCACTCACCAATATTTTACAAGATTTTATAATTCAGTGAAAGATTCGCAAATATTTTACAAGATTTTATAATTCAGTGAAATATTCGCCAATATTTTACAAGATTATATAATTGACTAAAATATTCGCCAAAAAATTATATATACATTTTATATTATTGATAAATAGCCTTCAAATTTTCCTATGTATCATGGGGATTCACCCATTTATTATACATATAAATTTAGGGGGGGTTCTTAAAATCACCCCTGGTTAACAAGAACAAACTTGGAACAACGAACTGCTCTTCAACATACCAATATGCAAATTCATCTTCTTGACTATCTACAAATGAATGTATAAAACAACCATCTCCACGCTTATCATAGCATGGATCAGAAGCTACATCAACACATCCTTTCTCAATAAGTGGAATGCAATCCTTTGCAAAATCATTAGCATTTGAAACTTCAAGAGGACATATGATATTATCAATTCTATGCTCAATATTCCAATCAACTGGTTTTTGTTCATATTCACTCTCATGTTCTGGAGCATCCAACCCCTCATTTCGAATTTTTTCACATGCTTGGATATTGTGTTGAATCTCTTGAGAATCATTAAATATTTTCTATAAGGACTTAGGTCTTCTTTCCATCAGGAGGAAAGACAAATCTGGATGAAGAGTAGTGGCATACTTGAGCATGGCAACAACTTCAGTGGGTTGAATTTCTTTGGGAAACTATAATAAATATTAGAAAAGTTTCTACTGAAGGTATAAATAGTTTCATTTCTCCGCCTCTTTAAGGCATAGAACTCTATAAGTTGTAGATCCAAAGATTTCTTCTTTCCCCAAAACTTCAAAAAGACATTCTTCAATTACCCCCATGAGATAATTGTCTCTACCTACAAGTGTTTAAACCAGTATTTGGTATCCCCTTTCAAGGATTTATAGAATGCCCTCATACAAACATCATCATGATCAATCTCAAACAAATCTATAAAATGTTCAAAATCTTGGATGTGTTTTTTAGCTATGATGGCATCAGGTTCTCCATCAAACATAGGTATGTACTTATAATGCTTTGGAGAAAAATCATGAAGGATGTGAGGTAATTTTAAGGGTTTGTGTCTATGATGAGTCTTGGAGGGTGTTGGATCAAGTATAAGAGGTGAAATATCAGCCTTGGCTTCACGAGGCTCATCAACTTGGTTATGAATATCACATGGCTCAGATGGGAGATTTTGATCAAAATCAGTGATAAACTGAGGAAACACATGTATAAATTTAACAGGAGGATATACAATTGTAGGATTCTCATGATCCTCATTCAAATGCGGTAGGTAAATAACAACTTTCTTAGCATATTCAGGAAAGGAAAAAAGGTAATCAATAACAAAAAATATTATGTCTTGGAAAAAAATCAACTTTAGGTACTTTTTTCTCCCATGATGTACTTTCATACCTCTCTCAAGGGATATCATATTCCAGGAGAGATTATGAATCACATTTGGATCTTGAGTGGATTCACCAATAAAATATTCAGGCTATTGAGTCTTTGGGAAGTGGATTTTCCATGAAATTTTTGAATTCTAGATTCTTGAAAATGGAGTCGCCAGGTGAATGATGTACAACCTTTATTTTTATGAATACTTTTCACCATCAGTACTTAGATCTGAAATTTTTCGTTTATCCCAAGGAAGATTTCAGCTTCATTCCCTGACAACAATGCCATAATGTTAGAACTATGTAAATTTGTTTGGATGATAAACAAATGACAGAGGTAACTGTTTCAACCAACTTTAGGTTGGATTCTGACCCTTTTAACCATAGAGGGCTCTCTCAAATGTGTGAATACTAAAAATACTCAAAACAATTTGGCAATGGACACACAAAGGTTAGATTCTACACCAGGACAAGTTTTTTAAAGGTGGTTGGTAGGACCAACAAGAGAACAAGGCCATTGGGAAATGGGGTCAACTTTTGAAGTCATATGAAAATTTTCAAGCTATGTCTTCTTGAGGGAACAGAGGAAAAATAGGCATTGTGTTCAGCTAAATAAGAAATATGATATGGAAGTGTAAAAAGAGGAAAGATCACCATGACAAGAGGCATCTAACAGAGGACGAATCTCTTGGCATTGCTCTTGAAGAAATAACATAAAGGTTGGCTACTAAAAAAAGAACACCAATAATGGGTGAATTATGAACCAGAAACCAATAAACACATAACAAGTATAATCAATATGAGAAAGAGCACCAACAAATTGAATTCTTTCTTTTGTTTAAAGATTATCGCTAGCAGAAAAAACACATTCATGAATATGAAATACAAGAAAACATATTGAACATCAACACCATGATGAATCTTGGCTATCTAAGAAAACCTTCTCTGCTTATATTAGAATTCACAAGAAATAACAAAGTTTTCCTTCTACAAGGGAAAACCCCTCACCAGCCAGTCGAACCCTTCATTTATATTTTTAATGGTATATATAGATAAATTACATATAAGACCCAAAAACAGATCATCTTCTCCAAGATTCCAAAAATAGACATCGGTTACAGAGGGAGTAACATGTCAAAACCGAACTCCTACTTTCTAGGGAATGTTACAAACAAAAAACCGAAATATTTGAGATCCTTACCTCGAATTCCACCTGTCTAAAAAATCACAATATTCCTTGAAATGAACTCGATTTTAGCCTGGCATGAATTTTTCATTTTAACTTTTCAATATCTTCCTTTAACGTGTCAAGCCAACTTCGTTGGTCTTCTTCAGTACCTTTAACTGTCCCCGTTTTAACTTTCTCCTTTTGTCACTTTTTCCTTTTGCTCTCGCCAACTTGTGTGTAGTTTCCATCTTCATATCCATTAATGATCAAATATTTCATAATAGGATTCAACCTGATATCTTCACTTGATCTTCATTCATCTGTAGATTTTTTGCAGGATTTTGTTGCTAGGAGTTGTGCAGCCTGCCTTTATCTCTTTTTACTTGATAGATTTTTCATATTATTTGAATTTTTCGGTTTACTAAAAAACATTGGATCTTTCTTCTCGGCTTCCTCTTGTTTTCTAGGGAACACGATGTTAATTCCATGAACTATACATGAATTGGACGAGTGATTCAATTTGCAGTTATCCCACTCTGGAATAAACCATCAATTACCCAAAATAGAGTAATTTCACCTGTGTTTCGAGTGACATTCATCACCGAGCACTAATCATGGGCTATTGATGAAATTCTGTACAAGGGTAATAGCCTCTCGTGGTTGACCATCGATTTCCAATGATGAGTCTTAAATCGGTTATTTGACAATGCTTACCTGGCATTGCGTGGATGAATGGTACCTAAACAAGTGTCTTGAGATGATTAGATTGGCCTTGAAGTTTCCTTTCCACATCTGACCATTGGATTTGACACACTTAATGACACTTAACACATGATTTTGGGTTGTGATGGAGTGGTTTTGAGTTCACCCTCTTTTCCCCTCGAAATGCACCTAGTGGCACCACGTAGTCCCGAGCCAAAACCACGGTTTCCTTTTCGGCCCGCTTTTAAGAATTAACCTCTACGCTAGTTCTTCGCCCAAAATTATCCCTGACCATTGATCTATGGAATCTATGATCTGTGACCCGTCGGTCCCATCAACTCCGCACTTCCGCTAGACTTAACCTCCTTTCGTTTGATATGGCCCCATCCTCCATTTTTTCGTGTCTCTACACCAATTTAGCCTCTCACTAAGTCCCAAAACTTGGATTCCATATGAAAATTGTTATAGTGATAACAGGTCCAACTATATTAGTATTTACATTTTCGAGTGGTATTTTCATTGAATATTCTTTTGATTTAAACCTGGTCTTTGTTTTCTGTCCTTGTTGACAATGCTTGCATAAAGTGTTGGTTGGTTTCATAATCTGGGGAATTTCTCTAATAGATTCCTTTTTGCTAACTTTGAAAAGGTTATCAAAGTGTATGTGACCCATTCTTATATGTTATAACCAACTTTCATCATCCTTTCCTAGACAACACTTTTCATTTCCAATTTCACTTAGTACATATATGTTGCTTGAAGTTCTTGCAGTTGTTGCAATCAATTTTTCTGAACCTTCTTTTCTTATCTCACACTTTTGTGAACCAAAAGTAACGTTATGACCTCAGTCACACATTTGACTCACACTTAGAATATTATGTTTCATATATTCTACTAGTAGAACATTTTTTCCTTGGTATTCTTGTTTCCAATTCTGACTGTGCCTTTTCCAATGATTTTTGCTAAATCATCATTTCTGAAGGAGATTGATCCATATCTTTCCTTTCTTAATGTAAGAAACCTGTCTTTATCATCTGTCATGTTTTTTGAACACCCACTGTCAACATTCCAACCATGTTTCTTCTGCTTAAATTGTGGAGCGAGTGTACATTCTTCATTGCTATACTGATTCTACTTTCTTATCCATGTTCTCTTATGAGGTTCTTGTTTGTGATTATTGTTGTTCTATTGTGGTTCTCTAGGAGGAACTGTCATTCTAAAATCTTTGGCCATGTGTCCAAAGTTGTTACACTTGTATCATTCCACCTCAATTATCAATGATTCAAACATGTTGTAACTTCTTCTCTGTGTTTCACTAGGCCTTCTTGGATAACCCTTTTGTGTATGACTTTCAAATTTGTTTATGTTCTTTCTGTTAGCTTTGAAATTGATAGCTATATGTCCAAAATTATTAAATTCATAACATAAACAAAAAAATATAGTATGATACATTTGAGTTGAATATATTCCGAAAGGAGTTGCTCTTCTGAATCCTTGTTCTTCCTGAGTCCTATCTGTTGGTTGTTGATTATGAAATCTGAATATTCTTGATGGAGGAGTGTCCCTGTAACCTTCCTTGTAGATATTCCTATCCCCTTTGATTGTTTCTACATAAATTTTTGGATGTGTTTCTTGTTCTGTTGTTTTGGAGCTTGATCCCTTTTCTGTCTGATTGTATCCAAGTCCAAATTTGTCATGATGAGGTTTTTGACTACTGATAATGTCATCAAAAACTTTTGAGTTGTTCTTCATATTTTTATTTTGTATATCCTTTCTTAATGCGACAGTCTCTACTTCCAAATTTCCAATGATCCTATCTCTTTCTTCTCGTTGTTCTTTGAGTTCTTCTTCAATTATTTTATCTTCTTCTATTTGAACCTTCAAATTTGGGATCATTTGTTCTAGTTATTGAGTGTCTTTTTTCTTGTCTAGTTTCTCTTGTAGCTTCTTGTTTTTCTTCTTCTCTCTTCATATTATTATTCAGTGTCTTCTTTTTCAGAGTCTTCTACTTCTATGAATAGAACTCTTTATGTCTCACTGTCACTGACTTCATCTTCATCTGATGAGGAGATGTCTTCTTTGGTGCATAAGATTTTCTTGAAATCTTTCTTTGTGGTTCTTTTTCCTTTGCATGTTTGTTTTCTATTTGAGTAATCGTCATCATTCCTCTTATTTTTCTTATGAGAACATTTGTTAGAAAAATTACCATTACCATCAAAATTAAAAAAAATCAATGGAAACTTACCTTTATATTTGTCATTGGTTCCCTTATTCAATCTTCTGACAAAGTTGGCCATTTCTTCATCATCTTCTGAGATGTCACTGTTGTTGCTATGTTCTTTTTCTTTTTTCTTTCCATTTTTATTTGTCCTTTTGGATAATTTGAAAGCTTCTTATTTTATATCTATATTTTCATGTTTAGTTCTCATTTCATATGCTGTGAATATTCCATGTAGTTCTTCCATGCTTATTGAGTGTAGATATGCTCTTTCTTCTAGTGTTGATATCTTAGGATCAAATCTCATAGGAAGAGATATTAGTACCTTTTGAACAATTACAGATTCTTTAATTTCTTCTCCCAATCCCGTGATTTCATTTACTATTTCATCGACTCGTAAGAAGTAATCTGCAATATTCTCATCTTCCTTCATCTTTAGTTGTTCGAACTAAACTCTATAAGTTTGAAGCTTTGCTCATTTGAATTTTGAATCTCCTTCATAAATATTTTGGAGCTTGTCCCAATATCTTTATTAGATTTACAATGTATAGCTTTGGTGTATACTGATTCACAAAGACCATTCAAAAGTGCATCTGTGGCTTTGGAATTATTTTTTCCGACTTTCATTGCTCTTTCATTTGTCGACAAAACTGCTGGTTCTTTGTATCCATCTACAACTGATTGCCAAATTTCAAATCCTTGTGCATGTATATATGTTTTCATCCTTCTGCTCCAAAATTCATAATTTTTTCCATCAAATTGTGGTATTCCATTTTTATACATGTTGTTGCTCTCCATGATCTACCTTTCAGTGGTTAAACTGATTTATGAAGGAACCTGCTCTGATACCAATTGTTGGATTACTGAGAGGGGGGGTAAATCAATAATAGAGCAATTTAAACCTTTTCAACCATATAATGCAAGTGTTCTATCAGTGTAGCATTATCATCCAATAATTACAGAGTAAATAAACAATGAACAAATGAGAAATCATACACATACATAATACACCATTGTTTTTACGTGGAAACCAAAAGAGGGAGAAAACCACATAATGCTTTTTCTTATATGTCTTGAAGAATTACATTCAATAGAAGAAACAAATTCCTTTGTTTTCTAGCTGCAACTAGAAGGAGGCTCCAACCCCCTAATTTCTGAAGCTACAACTTGAGGGAAGCTCCAACTCCCCAATTCTCTGGCTACAACGAGAAAGAGGCGACAACCCCCTATGTTCTTTAGATACAACTGGAAGGTGAATAAAACCACCTGTCCTCGCCCCATCCAACCACCCTGACGTAGAAGTAGAATAATGGAACCACTGTCACACTATCACTATGAGATATATTGTTGTAGACATGTACCAATCAACCTGTAATCACCCTGTAACAACTTGTACCAATAACCTGTTCCAAAATGTACCATACATTAACTTGTACCTAAAATTGTATCATAAAGAAATGCATCAACCATGCACCAACCTATACCTCAACATGTACCATCAACAAGTGCATCAACCATGCACCAAATATGTACCAATCATACATCAAATACACATCAACTATGACTCAACAATATGTACCAAAATCATCAATTATACACCTCATGTATGTGCCAACTCATCAACTACTTGTCTCAACCATGTACCTCAACCATACACCAAGTACATATACCAATATAATGATCAAAATTTCTTTAGCAATACATCACACTATCCATAACCAAATACCATAAACCCTTACATCAAACCATGTACCACAACCTCACTATTATGTAGCCTCAATATAAACCAACAAATTCAACAACACATCACAACCAAAAGACCAATACCCATATGTCAAATACCAACAACAAAATACCAATTGTATCCCTCAACAAATCTGATATATGCAGCGATATTGAACATCCAATACCATATCAAGAGATAAAACCTAGCTCACAAAACATACCTCAAACAATATGTGCCATATCTTTCATAAATAGACCCCAACCATGTTACTACCACGATTTTTCTTCCACACTTTTTTTGCTATGATTTTTCTGCTGTGATTTTTCTTCTACACCTTTTCTGCAGCGATTTTTCTGTCGCACTTTTTTCCCCACACTTTTTCTTCCGCAATTTTTCTGCTGTGATTTTTCTGTCACACTTTTTCTACCACGATTTGTTTTCCACACTTTTTCTACCCTGATTCTCCTGCTGCGATTTTTCTGTCCTCTTTTCCTGCCGCACTTTTTCTACCGCACTTTTTATGCTACACTTTTTCTTCCACACTTTTCTTTATCAATAATAATTGCCAAAATAACCTTTCACAAAATAGATATTCAATGATATTCAATAGGTTCAAGTGTGATTAAATGAGAGAGCCTTGCCTCTTATTTATACTTTCATGTAGCATCCCACTTTCCTTATTTTAGGGAGTTCTCAATTATATTTATTATTTAAATAATTTATTTTGCAAACACTTTGACTTATAGTACACTCATCACTTCACTTTATTATTTACCTTCTAAAATATCTTAAACCACTTTGATTTCTTTGACCTTTTGGGGCTTCTAGATGACTCATGAGGGTTCTCCAACTTCACATGACCATAAATCTCCAACCGTGAGGAGTTATGTGATGTTCCACATACAACTGGAAATGGAATGACTTGCACTATCCATATCGAATAATATTACATGTAAATATATCAAAAATCATACCATTATCCATAAAAAAAACTTGGGTCTTTTACCCAAACCTTTATGCTATCGAAATTCTCTACCAGACTTTCTTCAAGGGTTGACATCAATGGAAACTAACCCAATTAATCAACACCTTTCATATAATGCATTTAAACCACATTAATTCCAAAATAAAACCACTATGATACCAATTTATATAAACTCATTGGATATTTCAATGGCCATATCACTAAAACAAATCTTAAATTATCTATTACTACAATGATGTTGTATTTGTTTGTCACTATTTTTGTTTGTATTTTTAGTTATTTAAAAAAAACAAAAACACACCATTCATATTTTTTAACTATTATGACATGAAAACATAATTGCAATATAAAATACATGCAATGGAACACAATATTATCTCAGGAAATTCAATGTGGGAAGATCTAATAAGAAATGAAGTATTATGTCTTTTGTCTTGTATAAAATGGATATTAAAGTACATATTAAAAAGAGGTCCAATATTAATATTATCTCAGGAAATTCAATGTGGGAAGATCCAATAAGAAATGAAGGATTATGTCTTCTATCTTGTATAAAATGGATATTAAAGTACATATTAAAAAGAGGTCCAATATTACTATGAAGGTATTTGAAAATAAGGTATGATATATTCCTATCCAAATTACGTTTCTCACTCTATTCTACCAATATCTCCTCCACACTCATTACTCATACTATAAAACAACAAAAATAACAAAAAACAGTGAATCATTTCCACTCCTACTATGTTTTTGATATGTAGAATTGGGGTTATTTTTAAGTTTTTGGAACAATATTGAAATAATCATGATTATTTTAGAAGTATATAGTGTATTCCCATGTATTACTAAATCCAAAAAGGTGAATCATGGTGAGCTTAGATGGCTTCTTGTAATGTACTTAACTAGTAGAAAAAAAACAAGTATTGAGAAATTGTTCAAGAAATATAAATTGCAAAAGATAAATAAGAATGGAAATGATATAGAACCTTTATAGTATAACTCTTGTATTGAAACTTGAAAAATGGAGAGAAATTTTCACAAGACTCTTCAATGGGGAAACATCCTATTGAGCAAAGATCCAATACAATAACAACACTTGACAAAACAATATGTAGCCTTCTATATGTATAAATAGTTATCACTAGAAAAACCATAACTACTTGTGGTCCCATCATTAATGAATACCAACAAACCAATGGGACTTATTTAATAAATATGAGGGACTTATTTAGTAAATATGACCATTTACAATGAGTAACTACCCACTGAGTATCCAAAGGGCCTTATTCAAACAACATGGAATGGTACATTAATTGACTAGCTCCTAAGTATCTCAAATTAGAGAGGTCAGGGTAGGTTCCTAACTGTTACACATCAAAATGTCACACTTGAGTTATGCACCTTAAGTGTTGCAAGTGTCATAAAGTGATGTATGTACCTTGTTAAGTGTTGCATGCACTGTCGCAAGTGTCGTATTCACCTTACCTAATATTGTATTCACTTTGTTGAGTGTTGACACCCCTTGAAACTATGAAATCCATTTTTTTTACTCCTAAGTCATATTGGAGGAAGAAAGCCATCATTTCAAGGTCAAAACACACCTTTTTCTTGGAAAAATCGACCATTTTTTGGGCATTTATGAAGGGTGGTTCCACCTTGGCTAGGTTGGGGGAGTTCCACTTCAGGAAATGATACCCCACTTTCCATGTCAGGGGAGTTTCATTGTATAGTATGGTACCCTGTCTCTCACTCTGGGGGAGCGCCAATCTTGTTAGAGAGAATTGGGGGATCATCCACCTTATTATATGGGCCAACTCTCTTGGGATGAGTTTGGGTGTGTTCGACCCCCCTGTTATGGATTCACTTTAGGATATAATAAAAAACTTAAGTATACATATCATCAACCATATCCTTCATTTATGCATGGTGGTTGTGCCTCTCAATCCTATATATTGAAGGCATTTCCAAGGTGAAGGGGGGAATGATTGAGGTATCAAAACTTTGATTTTGGAGGAAGTGTCAACATTTTTATGTCAATATTCATGAAAATGTGGGACAAAAGGATCTTGTAGAAGTGACTAAATTGTCTAACATTCTTTGTAAGTTCCTTCTTTGGATTTCCATTTAATATCATCTTGGCCTATTCCCTTCAATTTCATGTTTTCTACATTTTCTTGTCTATTGTCATTTCAGTCTTCATAGATAGGTATTTTTTGTTTAATCATTTAGAGTAGGAAGAAGAGTTACTTTTCCAATCTTTATAGGGTTTCAATTGCATTGAATAGCTTGGAGAACAATCCAAAGGATTGGAGAAGCGAGAAAGAACATCACAACAAGGTATGCCACATCACTCTTCTTCTCTCTTGCTTGATTAATCAAGTTATATATATAGGGAAAGTAGTAACCACTTTTTATCTTATTTGTTTGGACTAAATATAGGATTCTTGGTCCAAAAGGTAGATTATCTTGTCCCCAGGGTAAGATTTCTCACAACAGAAAAATCGCGACTCCGCTAGGGAAGAACTTTGACTAGTTTTTCCACTTTTTCGCCTTGAATCCTTTTCTTGTGATTATATATTTGTTTTTTTATTCTTCTTTATGATATATTTACCCTCACCTATTACTTATTTAAGAGTTTACATATCCATTGAATAAGTCCGTACTGAGTGTAATCTTGTTAGAAGCCATTTTTTGAACTTTTCCAGAGAGTGGCACTTCCCTGCAGTTTGATTGGAAGTCCCCTGTAGTGCATACAGGGGTGTCATTATATGAATATTTCTCCCCCAAATATTCCTTGAGGAACCATTCTCTTTACTGACGCTCTGACTACTTGAGAATAGTCGCGCCAATCTCCATTTTCAGGCTGTTTTCCCTCTTTTTGCCTGCTTTTTCTCAGTCTTCTTTTGAGAGGTTTTTTTCCTAGTGACCCCTGATTGTATTTGAATTTTTTTGGATTTAGGATTTGATACTTAACACTCATTTTTTATATTTTTTGATCTTGCAAACCTCTTCTATGTTGCGATATTGGTTCACCTTGATTTTCACTAGTTTGGTCTTTGTTGTGAGAAATCATAGGTATAGAAAGATAACTAAACTAACCTCTTATCTATGAATCCAAAAAAATATAAAAAAAATAAGAACAAAAAGAGAAAAGGAAAAAGAATACACCAAATATACGTGGTTCACCCAATTGGGCTATGTCCATAGGAAGGTTGTCTTCTATTATCTCCAAAAATCTCCTTCAAACTTACAAGAGAGTAACTCCACAATTACTCCATACAAATATAGAAGAATTATTTACAACACAATATGATGATCAAATGTTATGACTTAAGAGGAACTCTTGGAATTATTATATACCAAGATATATGGAGGGATTACTCTCACATATTGCATGTGGGATAATATAATTCTCCTTTTTATCATCTATTTATATAATATTCCTACCAAGAGTAAACTATTCCATAATAAATATGGGATATTTGTTTTATACTATTTTACATAAGATTGTGGAAAACTTCTGACATAATACAAATACATTTTTACCTTCCAAGGAATATACTATATTCCAACGCTCCCCCTTAATAATGGCTAGGAGAAAATTCCACACTAATGGAGGATGGAGTCATTACTAATGCTCCCCCTTGATGACAACTTCCCTCATCCCCAACAAAGAGTGAAGACATAAAAAAATTTCCTTTTCCAGGGATTTGGTGAATATATCCATTGCTTGATGCTTAGTAGGACAATATGCCAGAGATATAGTACCATATGCAACTAGATCTCAGATATAATGTGCATCAAGATAAAGATGTTTTGTCTTGGAGTGATATACAAGATTATAATAAATTTGTATTGAACCTTAATTGTCACATCTCAACTCTGTGGTGGATTTATGAACCAATCCAAAGTCTGTAAGAATATGGCGTAACCATACTTCTTCTTTAGTTGCTTCTTTAGCTTCTCTATACTCTGGTTCACAAGAAGATAATGCAAGAGTCTTCACCTTCTTACTAGACTAAGAAATTACACCTTAACCAAAATGAAATAGATAGCCTGCAATAGATCGCTTGTATGAACTATCACCTACCCAATAGAAATTTGTATAACCAAGAAGTTAAATTGTAGCATTTCTTGAATAAAAAACACCATAATTCACTGTCCCATTTAAGTATCATAGAATTATATTGTCTCCCTATCAATGAATTTCATGAGGCTACTGCACGAACCAAGAAACTAAACTGACAACAAAAGAGTTATCAGACATGTTGTGTGTCAAATATATCAAACTTCCTACAAGTCAATGATACAGTGTAGCATCAACAACAAGAGTAGTACATTCCATAGTTAACTTAACACCAGACTGAAATGGCGTGGGAGAAGGATTGCAATACCTCATATGGAAATGAGTCAATAAATCGCTTGCATACTTCGACTGTGAGAGAAAAATACCATTGTCCATATGCCATATATGAAGACCTAATAAATAGTGCAAGATGTCGTCATCTTTCATTTCAAACTTCTTTTGAAGATCACTTTTCATATTTTGAATTAATACAAGTTGGTTGCCAATGATAATAAGATCATCCACATATAAGTAAATAATGAGGACATGATCACCAAAGTCCTTGACATATAGATTTGGATCATATATACACCATTTTAAACCATTCTTCAAGAAATATGCATCAAAATGATCATACCAAGCCCTCGGTGTTTGCTTGAGACCATACAAACACTTGTGTAATTTTCATACTAAATTAGAATTTTTAGCAGTAACAAAGACAAGGGGTTGTTGCATATAAATTTATCCATTAATATAACCATTCAAAAAAACACTTTTAACATCCATTTGGTGTATTTCCCATTTATAAGATGTAGCAAGAGATAAAATGGTTCTTATTGTATTCGTTTTAGCAATAGAAGAAAAAGTTTCATTATAATCATTACCTTCTTGTTGATTAAAACATTTTTCGACTAACCTTGTTTTATATTTTTCAACCTGACCTTGTGCAACAAAATTTGTTTTATATACCCATTTACAGCCAATTAATTTTTTTCTCAGAGGAAGGGGAACAAGAGTCCATGTCTTGTTCTTTATTAGAGATTCATACTCAAAAATCATAGATTGTTCCCAATGAGGTTGACCCTTAGCTTGAGCATAAGTAGTAGGGGTAACATGCATGACTTCATTTGTAGGAACTCTATTTAAAATAATTTTATCACAACAAATGGCTTCAACTAATTGTTTTTTATGTAATCCTTTAGAATATAACATACATCTATCCATTTCAACCAAAGTCCTATTGTTTCTTTCAACAACCCCATTTTGTTGAGGTGTATAAGGACCAATATTTTCATGTTGAATTCCATGATTAGACAAATATGCTTCAAAACGTTTCATAATGAATTCCCTCCCATAATCTGATAGAAAGATTTTAATACTTTTACCAGATTCTTTTTCAGCAAAGGATTTAAATTCTTGAAATTTAGTAAAGGTTTCACTTTTATGTTTCAGAAAATAAACCCATGATTTTCTACTAAAGTAAACAATAAAAGTAAGAAAATTGTAGATTTTAACCTTGTAGAATATTTTTCTACAAACACATTTTCAATAAAAGAACATAAAAGATACAATGGAAAATACACACATTACACATATATTTTTCCCCTAGAAACCCAAACCAAGAAAACCAACATATTCTATGTTCATTCATAGTGATACATTGTTTACAATACAATATACATATAGGAGACAACACTATCAAAAACCCTAACCCAATGACATAGGTTAGTCAACAACCCTAATTTCTTAATTGGAAATAGAAAACCATCGGCAAAAACCATGTGCCAAAAAATCTCCCCAAAATGGACACGTAAATTGAGGTGACATGAAAAATGAGGCAAACATGAGACATGTTTCCCAAGGTAAAAATAAATATCGGAGTCGTTGCCCCCAAACCCCATGCAAGGGGGATATCTCCCACTTGCGAGCCCCCCAAGCGGGGGCCTATCAAACTCCCCACAAAACCCCCTGTGTGGCTGATGCAACATAGCAAACACTACTACTAGTCGTAGAAAGAATATAAAACATACCCAACTTTCTCCTACTTTTTGTTTTCTTTTCATACAGGGGGTTACAAAGTTACATATTCAATAATCCAGGGAAACAATACCCATGGATCCTCTACGCCAAGAGAACTTATTAGTGCTCACAAATTTTTTTAATGAATCTACAACATTATTCAAAGTGTCCACCTTCATCAACAAAACTTTATTTTCTTCAATCATGTCTCTCATAAAGTGATATTGAATATCAATATGCATTGTATTTGAATGATAAGTCGGGTTCTTTGCCAAAAAAATTGCACTTTGACTATCAAAATCTATCCTTAAAACTTGGTGTACCAACCCAATACCTAAACACAATCTTTGTAACCATATTTCTTCCTTACTTGCATGAGTGGTTGCCATGTATTCAACTTCTGTAGTTGAAAGTGCCACTACAACCCGTCTTTTTCTCATGCAACGGATTTCTCCTCCAAATAGATTAAACACATACCCACTTATAGATATCCTATGATTCAAATCTCCAGCCCGGTCTGAATCCACAAAGCCATGTATGCCCAGCACTTTTCCAATCCTGGTCTTTCTTAATAGCATAATANCCTCCAAACAGGTTAAACACATACCCGCATGTGGATCTCCTAGGATCCAAATCTCCAGCCCAGTCTGCATCCACAAAGCCATGTATATCAACCACTCTGTCCAATCCTAGTCTTCCTTCGTAGCACAATCCATAGCTAGCAGTGCCACGCAAATACCTGAAAACCCTTTTTACTATTTTCCAATGCTCCTTCTCTGGTTTTGACATATACCTGCTCAAAACTCCCACTGCATGTGCAATGTCTGGTCTAGTACAGACCATTGCATACATCAAACTGCCAACTGCACTCGCATATGGAACACGAGACATGTCCTCCTCTTCTTCATGTGTCTTGGGACACTGATCCATAGATAACTTTACAC
>JASDQU010502728.1:73539-94615 GCA_032191745.1 Picea mariana | reverse complement strand
CCTCTCCAGACGGATGGTCCTGATTTCTTCGCAACTTTGCTACTCGCAAAGTCGAACGACTTCCTTCTTTGACTCTCGATGTCTGAATCCTCGATACAGGTGATCTTGTGACATGTGTCTGCTCCCAAATGAATGGCTCAGATCATCTCTCCTGTGTGCTCTTCCTGTACTGCCTCCTGGACGCGAAATCCTTCAACGGTCTGGATCTCCCCGACTGATCTAATGGAAGCTATTGCTCCTCCCATGTTTTGGCGCTTTCTTCCAACACTTGGAAGAATTTCAAATTCTTGAAGGCCTTGACCTTCACTCCTTTTCCTTTATGAGCTCTGCGACTTGAGTCCTCACCTGTGCGTATAAAAATGTTGTCCCTCCTCAACTTTGGAAACTTTGAACTCTTTTAGAGAGTTCCCTGGCCTCTCCACTCCTTGCAGCTGTGTCTCCATGCACCAAAAGCACTATTCCTCCTAAGCTTTACTCTCCTCGAATCCTCAAAGGATTCTACGACTTATGTTCTTCTGCGGAGTCTTTGCACGCATGGTGCTATCCCTCCTGAGCTTCTCAACACTCGGACCCCTAAATCATTTTATCTTTTTTTTCCTTCTCCTTCAGATGGAGAATACATTTCCCTCCTGGCACTCTTTAGCTCAAGCAACCTGATTGTTGAGTCCTTCAGGGTGTTGAGTAACCCTGCAAAGATCCTTCAGTGGATTCTTCCTTCGACTACAGAACTCAAAGAGTTATTTTCCTCTCTATGCCTATGTGCACATCTACTCAATGCCCACCTGGAAGAGTATCTTCTTACATAACATCCAACAGTTCTGTTCTCTCCTGTGCACCCTATGCACCTGCTCAATGCCCTCCTAACAGAGTTTCACAGAACTCAAAGAGATTTTGTTTGCAACTATGTTCCCCCTACATAGCCTTTCCTCTTGAGGTGTTCAGCAACCTCAAAGGTCTTCCTATGAATTGTTGATTCCAATTTATGTGCCCACCTGACATGTCTTTGTCTAACTCCGTAGAGTTCATAAGTGCATCTAGGCATTGGTATTCAGAGACCGTAGTACTCTGTCATGCCCTCCTAGCATGAAACCACAAAGAACCTCTCTCTAGCCTGAAATCAAAATAACTCCCTGCAAATGTCTAGCATACATCTACAACATAAATTGAACACACATAGTCATTCATTCAACACAGGAAATATGTAGGAAAAACCGTTCTTTGTATTAAATGGAAAATGCCTGTTTTTATAAGGTGTTCCTGAGCATGGCCTGTAACAAGGTCTCGGCTCCTTCTTTTTGCACACTCACTCTCTCTTGTGCATCTCTAACTACTAAAACTTACTCAAAATGAGATCCAAATTGATCTTTTATATGAGGGGGCTCTTCGAGCTCTTCCCTCCAATCTACCTACCCTATTCAATTACATTGAATGGGCTATCTAGTCTGCAAATTGGATCTAGATCTTAGCTTTCAAACATTAAAGGACTATCTATCTATAGCCTATGCACATAGCATGGCCCCACAGCTCAACATCCTAATACATTAAATTACATTCAAATTTAAAATGGAAGACGAGGGCTGCGCCTCTCTTCCACTTTGATTGAACGTGTTGATGTGGCTGGATGACGTGGAGAGATGCTCCTGCATCATACTCCTCAGCTTCAAAATTCATGAGCTCCTACTCATGAGCTTCCTCTCTCAGCTTTGGAAATCCTCCTGGATCCCAAACAAATTTCTAGAGCTGTTCATTTGCTCCATCTCCCTGTTGTTGTTGCTGCTGCTTCTTTTCTTGTTCTCAGCTTCTCCTTACTGACAGTTTCTACTGATCCTAACATCAATTCCCTGATCTTGTCGATCACTTTGTCTAGCTGCTCCAGTGGCTGGCCCTGTTCATGCAGTTTCCTTGGCTGCAAAAATTTTCTGCAATTGGGTAGATCACTGTGATCTCCCATGCCTTCTTCATCCGTTTCCAACTTCACCTATTAGATGTGCATGCCCTGCACTACCACTCTTCTCTCCAGGGATTCAATTTGTTCATACAGATCAGCCAAACTCATGTTTTTTGCTTCTTCCTCTTCCTCCACTTCTGCAAGCTCCAATGCTGCAGTCTTTTCAGTTTCCTGGATGAAAATATTGAGGCATTCCTCGGAATGCTCATCTTCTTTTTCTGGTTGGGTAGCCTAAAATATTTGCTCCAATTCTTCTCTGATAGTCTCAGCTAGCTGTCCTACTTATGTTGTTGCTTCCTCATCTACAACATAGACTTTGGCCTCCTCTGGGCTATGTGGAAAGAATATATGAATTCCTCCAATCATCAGAAGATTGCTCATATCTTCCTCCTTTGTCAGCTGCATCTACTAATCCAAACTCACCTCTGAGTTCATGAGACTCTCACATAGCCTCACCTACTTATCCCTACCCAACTGGCAATATGGGATTTCTTCGCTGCCCTCCTGGAAGACTATGATATCAATTGATCCCATCTTGATCAACACCTCAGGCTGAATTGAACTCACCTCTGATTCCATGAGACTTTTAGATAGTCCCATCTCTGTTCCCTTGCCCCCCTGGAAAACTGGAAACTTACTACTGCCCTCCTGGCAGTCTGTGAGATCCCGCAGCGATCTTGATCCATTGCCCTCCTGGCACCGTGAAATTTCTTGGCTGTCCTCGTGATAGTTTGTGAGATCCTCAGCTGATCTCAACTCTTTTCCCACCTAGCAATTGGAAATTTCCTCTCTGCCCTCCTGGCAGTGCTTGAGATCTTCAGGTGATCCCAATTCATCCTTAGCATCACTGAGATTTCTCCCAGTCCCTAGCTCACATATCTAAACCCTTTCTTCTTTTGGTCTGTTGAGGTTTTCAGCATGCCTCAATTACCTTCTTAACAGTCTACACTGTCTTATGACCATCAAATGCTTGACTGGCCATTTTATCTTTGTCTTCATGGGCCATTCATATACCCATCTTGACCTTGCATTTTGTTGCATCTCCAATGCAAGTTTATCCATCCTCGCATTCATCTCTACGAGTTATTCATCCCATTCAGCTTCACTCATCAGCTCTGGGTTTTTCTTTCCAGCATATCTACGGCCTTCAGTAGCCATATCTCTATCTCCATCTGCTCTCCTGGCAAACCTGCTGCTGTCACTCCAAAATCCTGAGTGTTCCTATCTTTACCTATAGTCCTCCTGACTGTTTGTGGACTGTTGCAAGCAATCATTCACAAAGTCTCCAACACTCTGTCCTCTTTTGCCTTCTGCTTCTCTTCCTGAAATATACAAACAGAGTTCTTTCTCTGATACCAAAACCTAACGCAGACCTATCGGCCCTCTGCCTTGGCAGAGTCTCTGTGTGCACCTCCCGGTCTTAAGGATCATTTAATTTATTTCATGAGCCAAAGAATCTCTTTCGATTCCTTCTTGGAATCTCAGTCAAAATCGATCCATGACTCCTTTTTTCACAGCTCGCACTCTCGCAAGTTCATGAGTCATGACTCCCAACTCTTCCTTCCCAAATCTGTGATACCCGAGATCGCGAAATGGGTATAGCCCTTTCTTCCGTTAGCGCCCTCCTTGCATGACCGTCGGCTAGGATAAATTCTAGCACTTCTCACCTCTCACGCCTTCGCGAGTTCAAAGGTCCGACCTTGGTACCTTTCTTTCCCGAACCCCCAAGAGGCAATATTGACTTTTCTTCTCTCGTTCTCGCTACTCGTGACTTCATGAGTTGAAGGCTCGAACTTTCGTTCCCTTATTTCCTAAGTCCCCAAGACACGAGAGGTCAATGAGGTGTTGACTCCACCAAATGTGTGACGTGTGTCCACTGGCCTACTTACCGGGCCCACCTTGCAGTTCTGCCAAGTGTTTCCTCCATGCCTCAGCTCTCAGCACTTCACGACATTTGCAATTGAGAGTAACTCCTCTCAACTTCCAAACCCCCGAACATGCAAAATGCAATGGGATTCTTGATCCAACGATCCTCCCATGACCTAGATCTGACGGCTATCCTCTCTCCTCGTGAGTTCACCACTCACGACTTGGAGCACTCGATCTTTGGGCTCTCACCCGACGAACCCCGAGTTCGTGAGATCACTAGATCTCTGTCACCTGTCCTCTCCAGACGGACGGTCCTGATTCCTTCGCAACTTTGCTACTCGTAAAGTCAAATAACTTCCTTCTTTGACTCTTGATGTCCGAATCCCCAATACAGGTGATCTCGCAACATGTGTCTGCTCCCAGACGAATGGCTCAGATCATCTCTCTTGTGCACTCTTCCTGTACTGCCTCCTGGACGTGAAATCCTTCAACGGTCTGGATCTCCTCGGCTGATCCAACGACAGCTATTTCTCCTCCTATGTTTTGGCGCTTTCTTCCAACACTTGGAAGAATTTCAAATTCTCGAAGGCCTCGACCTTTGCTCCTTTTCCTCTATGAGCTCTGCGACTTGAGTCCTTTCCTGCGCGTATAAAAATGTTGTCCCTCCTGAGCTTTGGGAACTTTTAACTCTTTAAGAGAGTTCTTTGGCCTCTCCACTCCTTATAGCTATGGCTCCATGCACCAAAAGCACTATTCCTCTTGATTTTTACTCTCCTCAAATCCTCAAAGGATTATGCGACTTCTATGCTTCTGCAGAGTCTTTGCACGCACGGTGCTATCCCTCATGAGCTTCTCAACACTCAGACCCCTAAAGGATTTTATATTTTTTTTCCTTCTCCTTCAAGTGGAGAATATAATGCCCTCCTTGCACTCTTCAGCTCAAGCAGCTTGATTGCTAAGTCCTTTAGGGTGTTCAGTAACCCTGCGAAGATCCTTCAGTGGATTCTTCCTTCGACTACAGAACTCAAAGAGTTCTTTTCCTCTCCGTGCCTATGTGCACATCTACTCAATGCCCACCTTGCAGAGTATCTTCTTACAGAACATCCAACAGTTTTGTTCTCTCATGTGCACCCTATGCACCTGCTCAATGCTCTCCTAGCAGAGTTTCACAGAACTCAAAGAGATTTTGTCTGCAACTGTATTCCCCCTACACAACCTTGCTTCCTGAGGTGTTCAGCAACCTCAAAGGTCTTCCTTGGAATTGTTGATTCTAGTTTATGTGCCCACCTGGAATGTCTTTGTCTGACTCTGTAGAGTTCAGAAGTGCATCTAGGCACTGGTATTCAGAGACCGCAGTACTCTGTCATGCCCTCCTAGCATGAAACCAAAAAGAACCTCTCTCTAGCCTGAAATCAAAACAACTCCCTGCAAATGTCTAGCGTACATTTACAACATAAATTGAACACACACAAACATTCATTCAACAGAGGAAATATGCAGGAAAAACTATTGTTTGTATTAAATGGAAAATGCTTGTTTTTACAAGGTGTTCCTGAGCATGGTCTGTAACAAGGTGGTGACTCCTTTTTTCACACTCACTCTCTCTTGTGCATCTCTAACTACTACAACTTACTCAAAATGAGATCCAAATTGATCTTTTACATGAGGGGCCTCTTTGAGCTCTTCCCTCCAATCTACCTACCCTATTCAATTACATTGAATGGGATGTCTAGTCTGCAAATTGGATCTAGATCTTAGCCTTCAAACATTAAAGGCCTATCTATCTACAACCTGTGTGCATAGCACGGCCCCACGACTCAACAACCTAATACATTAAATTACATTCAAATTCAAAATGGAAGACGAGGGTTTCACCTCTCTTCGTCTTTGAATGCACGTGCTGACATGGCTGGCTGGTTGGCTGGCTGATGTGGAGAGATGCTCCTGCATCAATATCCAATAAAAAGTGAAGGATTATGTGTTTTGTCTTGTATAAAATGGATATTAAATTACATATTAAAAAGAGGTCCAATAATACTATGAAGGTATCTAAAAAGAAGGTATGATATATTCCTATCCAAATTACTTTTCTCACTCTATTCTACCAATATCTCCTCCACACTAATTACTCATACTGTAAAACAACAAAAATAACAAAAAAATGTGAATCATTTCCACTCCTATTATGTTTTTGATATGTAGAATTGGGTTTATTTTTAAGTTTTTGGAACAATATTGGAATAATCACGATTATTTTAGAAGTATATAGTGTATTCCCATGTATTACTAAATCCACAAAGGTGAATCATGGTGAGATTACATGGCTTCTTGTAATGTACTTAACTAGTAGAAAGAAACAAGTATTGAGCAATTATTCAAGAAATATAAATCGCAAAAAATAAATAAGAATGACAATGATATAGAACCTTTATAGTATAACCCTTGTATTGAAACTTCAAAAATGGAGAGAAATTTTCACAAGCCTCTTCAATGGGGAAACATCATATTGAGCAAAGCTCCAATACAATAACAACACTTGACAAAACAATATGTAGCCTTCTATATGTATAAAGAGTTTATCACTACAAAAACCATAACTACTTGTGGTCCCATCATTAATGAATACCAACAAACCAATGGGACTTATTTAATAAATATGAGGGACTTATTTATTAAATACGACCATTTACAATGAGTAACTACCCACTAAGTATCTAAAGGGCCTTATTCAAACACCATGGAATGGTACATTAATTGACTAGCTCCTAAGTATCTCAAATTAGAGAGGTCAGGGTAGGTTCCTAACTGTTACACATCAAAATGTCACACTTGAGTTACGCACCTTAAGTGTCACAAGTGTCACAAAGTGATGTACCCACCTTGTTAAGTGTTGCATGCACTGTCGCAAGTGTCGTATTCACCTTACCTAATGTCGTATTCACTTTGTTGAGTGTTGACACCCCTTGAAACTATGAAACCCATTTGTTTTGACTCTTAAGTCATATTGGAGAAACAAACTCATCATTTCAAGGTCAAAACACACCTTTTTCTTGGAAAAATCTACCATTTTTTGGGCATTTATGAAGGGTGGTTCCACCCTGGCTAGGTTGGGGGAGTGCCACTTCAGGAAATGATGCCCCAATTTCCATTTTAGGGGAGTTCCATTGCATAGTATGGCACCCTGTCTCTCACTCTGGGGGAGTGCCAATCTTGTTAGAGAGAATTGGGGGATCCTCCACCTTATTATATGGGCCAACCCTCTTGGGATGAGTTTGGATGTGTTCAACCCCCATGTTATGGATTCACCTTAGGATATAATAAAAACCTTAAGGATACATATCATCAACCATATCCTTGATTTATGCATGGTGGTTGTGCATCTCAATCCTATATATTGAAGGCATTTCCAAGGTGAAGGGGGGAATGATTCAGGTATCAAAACTTTGATTTTGGAGGAAGTGTCAACATTTTTATGTCAATATTCATGAAAATGTGGGACAACAAGATATTGGACAAGTGGCTACATCTTATAACATGCTTTGTAAGTTCCTTCTTTGGATTTCCAATTAATATCAACTTGGCCTATTCCCTTCAATTTCATGTTTTATACATTTTCTTATCTATTGTCATTTTAGTCTTCATAGATAGGTATTTTTTGTTTAATCATTTAGAGTAGGAGGAAGATTTAATTTTCCAATATTTACAAGCTTTCAATTACATTGAGGATCTTGGAGAACAATCCCAAGGATTGGAGAAGCGAGGAAGAACATTGCAACAAGGTATGCCACATCACTCTTCTTCTCTCTTGCTTGATTAATCAAGTTATATATATAGGGAAATTAGTAACCACTTTCTCTCTTTTGTATTTGGACCAAATATAGGATTCTTGGTCCAAAAGGGAGCTTATCTTGTCCCCAGGGTAAGATTTCTCACAACAGAAAAATGGCGACTCCGCTGGGGAAGAACTTTGACTAGTTTTGCCACTTTTTTGCCTCGAATCCTTTTCTTTTGTTTATATATTTCTTTTTTTATTCTTCTTTATGATCTATTTACCCTTACCTCTTACTTATTTAAGATTTTATAGATCCATTTAATAAGTCTTTACTGAGTCTAATCTTGTTAGATGCCATTTTTTGAACTTTTCCAGAGAGTGGCACTTCCCTACAGTTCACACCAGGGCATCATTAGCATGATTGGAAGTCCCCTTTAGTGCATACAGGGGTGTCATTATATGAATATTTCTCCCCCAAATCCTCCTTGGGGAACCATTCTCTTTACTGACGCTCTGTCTACTTGAGAATAGTCGTGCCAATCTCCCTTTTTCAGGCTTTTTTGCCTCTTTCTGCCTGCTTTTTCTCGGTCTTATTTTGAGAGGTTTTTTTCCCAGTGACTCTTGATTGTATTTGAATTTTTTTGGATTTAGGATTTGATACTTAACACTCATTTTTTTTATATTTTTTGAGCTTGCAAACCTCTTCTACGTTGCAATATTGGTTCACCTTGATTTTCACTAGTTTGGTCTTTGTTGTGAGAAATCACAGGTATAGAAAGATAACTAAACTAACCTCTTATCTATGAATCCAAAAGCATATCAAACATAATAAGAACAAAAAGAGAAAAGGAAAAATAATACACCAAATATATGTGGTTCACCCAATTGGGCTATGTCCATAGGAAGGTTGTCTTCTATTATCTCCAAAAATCTCCTTCAAACTTACAAGAGAGTAACTCCAAAGTTACTCCATACAAATATAGAAGAATTCTTGAAAAAACAATATGATAATCAGATGTTATAAATTAAGAGGAACTCTTGGAATTATTATATACCAAGATATCTGAAGGAATTACTCTCACATATTGCATGTGGGATAATATAATTCTCCTTTTTATCATCTATTTATATAATATTCCTACCAAGAGTAAATTATTCCATAATAAATATGGGATATTTGTTTTATACTCTTTTACATAAGATTGTGGAAAACTTCTGACATAATACAAATACATTTTTACCTTCCAAGGAATATAATATATTCCAACGCTCCCCCTTAATAATCACTAGGGGAAAATCCCACACCAATGGAGGAAGGAGTCATTACTAATGCTCCCCCTTGATGACAACTTCCCTCATCCCCAACAAAGAGTGAAGATGTAAAAACTTTTCCTTTTTCAGGGATTTGGTGAATATATTCGTTCCTTGATGCTTAGTAGGACAATATGCCAGAGATATAGTACCATCTGCAACTAGATCTCGGATATAATGTGCATCAAGATAAAGATGTTTTGTCTTGGAGTGATATACCAGATTATAAGAAAGTTGTATTGAACCTTGATTGTCACATCTCAACTCTGTGGTGGATTTATGAACCAGTCCAAAGTCTGTAAGAATATGGTGTAACCATACTTCTTCTTTAGTTGCTTCTTTGGCTGCTCTGTACTCTGGTTCACAAGAATATAATGTAAGAGTCTTCACCTTCTTACTAGACTAAGAAATTACACCTTAACCAAGTTTAAATAGATAGCCAGCAATAGATCGCTTGTATGAACTATCACCTACCCAATAGAAATTTGTATAACCAAGATGTTAAATTTTAGCATTTCTCAAATAAAAAAAACCATAATTCACTATCCCTTTTAAGTATCATAGAATTATATTGTCTCCCTATCAATGAATTTCATGAGGCTACTGCATGAACCCAGAAACCAGACTGACAACAAAAGATATATTATACATGTTGTGTGTCAAATATATCAAAATTTCCACAAGCCAACGATACAGTGTAGCATCAACAACATGAGTAGTACATTCCACAATTAACATAACATTAGACTGAAATGGCATGGGAGAGGGATTACAATCCCTCATATGGAAACGAGTCAATAAATCACTTTCATACTTTGATTGAGAGAGAAAAATACCATTTTCCATATGCCATATATGAAGACCTAAGAAATAGTGCAAGATGTCGACATCTTTCATTTCAAACTTCTTTTGAAGATCACTTTTCATATTTTGAATTAATACAAGTTGGCTGCCAATGATAATAAGATCATCCAAATATAAGTAAATAACGAGGACATGATCACCAAAGTCCTTGACATATATATTTAGATCATATATACACCATTTGAAACCATTCTTCAAGAAATATGCATCAAATTTATCATACCAAGCCCTCGGTGTCTTCTTAAGACCACACAAACACTTGTGTAATTTTCATACTAAATTAGAATTTTTAGCAGTAACAAAGACAAGGGGTTGTTGAATATAAATTTCTTCATTAGTATAACCATTCAAAAAAACACTTTTAACATCCATTTGGTGTATTTCCCATTTATAAGATGTAGCAAGAGATAAAATCATTCGTATTGTATTCATTTTAGCAATAGGAGAAAAAGTTTCATTATAATCATTACCTTCTTGTTGATTAAAACATTTTGCAACTAACCTTGTTTTATATTTTTCAACCTGACCTTCTGCAACAAACTTTGTTTTATATACCCATTTACAACCAATTAATTTTTTTCTTGGAGGAAGGGGAACAAGAGTCCATGTCTTGTTCTTTATTAGAGATTCATAGTCAACAATCATAGATTGTTCCCAATGAGGTTGACCCTTAGCTTGAGCATAAGTAGTATGGGTAACATGCATGACTTCATTTGTAGGAACTCTATTTAAAATAAATTTATCACAACAAATGGCTTCAACTAATTGTTTTTTATGTAATCCTTTAGAATATACCATACATCTATCCATTTCAACCAAAGTCCTATTGTTTCTTTCAACAAACCCATTTTGTTGAGGTGTACAAGGACCAATATTTTCATGTTGAATTCCATGATTAGACAAATATGCTTCAAATTGTATGAATTCCCCCCCATTATGTGATAGCAAGGTTTTAATACTTTTACCAGATTATTTTTTAGCAAAGGATTTAAATTCTTGAAATTTAATAAAGGTTTCACTTTTATGTTTCAGAAAATAAACCCATGATTTTCTACTAAAGTCATCAATAAAAGTAAGAAAATTGTAGACTTTAACCTTGTAGAATATTTTACTGCAAACACATTTTCAATAAAAGAACATAAAAGATAAAATGGAAAATACACACATTACACATATAGTTTTCCCTTGGAAACCCAAACCGAGAAAACCAACATATTCTATATTCATTCATAGTGATACATTGTTTACAATACAATATACATATAGGAGACAATGTTATCCAAAACCCTAACCAAATGACATAGGTTAATCAACAACTGTAATTCATTAATTGGAAATAGAAAACCATCGGCAAGGTAAGAAAATAATCTTGGAGCCGTTGTCCCCAAACCCCATGCAGGGGGGCTCTCTCCCCCTTGCAAGCCCCCCAAGGGGGGGCCTATTAGACTCCCCACAAACCCCCTTGCGTGGCCGACGCAACATAGAAAACACTACTGTTAGTCATGAAAAGAATATAAAACATATGCAACTTTCTCCCACTTCTTGTTTTGTTTTCATACAGGGGGTTACAAAGTTACATATTCAATAATCCAGAGAAACAATACCCATGGATCCTCTACGCCAAGAGAACTTATTAGTGCTCACGGATTTTTTTAATGAATCTGCAACATTATTCAAAGTGTCCACCTTCATCAACAAAACTTTATTTTCTTCAATCATGTCTCTCATAAAGTGATATTGAATATCAATATGTGTTGCATTTGAATGATAAGTCGGGTTCTTCGCTAAAAAAATTGCACTCTGACTATCAAAATATATCCTTACAACTTGGTGTACCAACCCAATACATAAACACAATCTTTGTAACCATATTTATTCCTTACTTGCATGAGTGGCTGCCATGTATTCAACTTCTGTAGTTGAAAGTACCACTACAACCCGTCTTTTTCTCATGCAACGGATTTCTCCTCCAAATAGATTAAACACATACCCACTTGTAGATCTCCTACGATCTAGATCTCCAGCCTAGTCTAAATCCACAAAGCCATGCATGTCCAACACTGTTTCCAATCCTGGTCTTCCTTGATAGCATAATACATATCTTGAAGCTCTACACAAATACCTTAAAACCCTTTTTACTGTTGTCCAATGCTCCTTCCCTGGTTTTGACATATACCTGCTCAAAACTCCCACTACATGTGCAATGTCTAGTCTAGTACATACCATTGCATACATCAAATTATCAACTACACTCACATATGGAGCATGATACATGTCCTCCTCCTCTTCCTATGTCTTGGGACACCGATCCACATATAAATATACACCATCAAGAATAGGGACCTTGACTGGTTTACATACCTGCATATTAAACCTCTGCAATATTGTCTCAACATATTTTCTTTGATTTAACTAGAGTTTCCTCCTTTTTCGATCTCTTTTAATTTCCATGCCCAAAATGAAATTTGAAGCACCGATATCCTTCACGTCAAAATTAGAGGACAACTAAGTTTTCACATCCTAGATAATCTTCTTGTTGTTTCATATCAACAACATGTCATCCACATACAAGACCAAATAAATCAAATGATCAACAATTAATTTAAAATACACATAGTGATCCTCTTTTCTTCTTGTGAAACCAAGTCCCAACATATAAGTATCAAATTTTTTATACCACATCCTTGGTGATTGTTTTAAACCATATAAGGACTTTTTCAGCTTGCATACCAACTCCTTCTTTCCCTTCACAATAAATCCTTCTAGATGCTTCATATAGATTTCTTCTTCCAGATCCCCATGTAAGAATGTTGTCTTCACATACATTTGTTCTATTTCAAAATCAAATGTAGAAGAAACATATAACAAAAATAGTATAGAAGTTGTTAACTTGGCAACATGAGAAAAATTTTCACCAAAATCAATTCCCTCAACCTGGGAGTAACCCTTTGCTACTAACTGATTTTTGTATTTCTTCACTTTTCCTTCTGCATTCAACTTATTTTTAAATACCCATTTGCTGCCAATGGGATTTCTTCCAGTCAAAAACTCCTCTAGATCCCAAGCCTCATTATTATCCAAGGATTCTATTTATTCATCCATGGCCTTTTTCTAGAGCTTTACATCCTCTAAATCCACTGCTTCCCTGACAGTTTTAGGATCATCATCAATAATAGAAAAATAAAAAATTGAACGAAAATTAGATGGAGTATACCTTTCTGGTAGCCTTCTTTCTCGAACAAATCTCCTCAATACTGGAATATGAGGATCTTCTTCTTCTGATTCTTGTTCTTCTGTAGAGTCTGATTCATCATCCTTTAAATCAAACTCTATTTTCTTTGGTTCTTACTTACTTGGTAGGACTTCATGTCTAACAACATCCTTCATTTATCTAAATACCACATCTCAGCTATGCACAACCTTCTTATTTTTTGGGTTCCAAAGATTATAAACTTTGATACCATCTTTATAGCCAATAAAGATACACTTTTCAGCCTTCTTGTCTAGCTTACTGATGTTTTCCTTTAGAACATGAACATAGGCCTCACATCCAAATACCTTGAGATGTGTGAGAAAAGGTTTCTTATCAGTCCATACCTCTTGTAGATTTTTTTTATCCAACGTTGATGAGGGTGATCTGTTGACTAGGTAACATGTGGTACCCACTTCCTCTGCCTGGAATTCCTTCCCTAACCCAATGCCACTGAGCATGCACCTTTCTTTTTCTATCAACATCTTGTTCATCCTTTATGCAACTCCATTATCAAGAGGTATATATGGAGTAGTATTCTTCCTTGCAATACCACACTTATTGCAATATTCTTCAAATTCATTCCCGCAAAACTCTCCGTCATTATCTGTCCTCGACACCTTAATTCTTTTCTCTGTTTGATTCTCAACAAGAGCCTTAAACTCTTTAAACCTGTCAAATACTTCATATTTATTTCTAAGAAAATATATCCAAGTGTTCCTAGAGAAGTCATCTATAAATGAGACATAATACACAGATTTCCCCAATGATGGAACCGACACAGGTCTAGACACATCACTATAAACTAGTTGTAAAATTCCTTCTTCCCTCATTGCACTAGAGGGGAATATTACTTGATTCTTCTTCCCATATAAAATATGTTCACTTAAATCAAAATCCAGAGAGAAATTAGAAATACTTTCAGCCATACCTTTACCGTGTAGCAGTCAAAGACCCTTCTCTATGATATGCCCCAGTATTCGATGCCACAACATAACCTTTTATCTAGAGACTATAGGAGTTCTTTCTTGTTCAACTCCAATATCAGGAACAATGGAACTATTACACCCATCACTAATAGTGCTTCCTTGTAGCTTATACAAAGTTACAAACTAAACTCCCTTCATCAACACCATTTCTCCTCGAACCATCCTGCAGGTTTCCTTTTCAAATATTTTTTGTACCCCTGCATAGTCCATTTTGCTTACAGAAATCAAATTTCTGGCCAAACCTAGGATGTGCAGAACACCGGGTAGTGTTCTAATCCTTCCATCTATGAGCCTCAACTTTACTTTTTCTCATCCTATGATTCTGTTTCTTGATTCATCACCTAGGAAAACATCACATCCGTCATACATTTCATATTCATAGAACCACTCCTTGTGGCGAGTCATATGAAAGGATGCACCTGAGTCAACTAACCATGACTCATGATTTGCATGTGTGCTTGAAGAATACAAGTACATATCTCCTCCTTCTTCCTTGTTGTTCCTTTCTTCTGTAGAAGGATCTTCTTCAGATCCCTTCTTTTTCTCAACTTTGGATCTACAATGCTTCTTGTTGTGTTGGTTTCGTCACTTGGGTCAGTAAAACAACAACACTTGCATGCCTAGATAAGCCTACTAGAAAAGAAAGAAGTTTGTGAGTGGGTTAGATAAACCAAACATGCATGAAAACAAATAAATATGACTATAAACAACTAAGAAATAAATGTTAGAAATATTGAGAAACTTAGAACCATGAAAATCAAACAATGACCAACATAATGCTACCAATGGATAAATATATTAGTAGGAAAAACACCATAGAGAAAGGTAGGGATTTATTAGTCCCCTATTCCTCCTTAGGAGGGATCTTGAGTTCCCTAATTGAGATATCTTCTCTCCATACAATGGAAGAAATGACAAATGGTGAAGAAAATAAATGCCTATTCCCTCAAGAGGTGAGTGGAATGGCCTATTGCAATGGTTCTTGAAGGATTCAAAGAGAAAAGAAAATTCTCAAGGAAAACTTCTTGTAGCATAATAATACCTTGAAGATATTTGTTTCTTAGCACACCCATGGCTCTTATTTATAGAATCCATTCATGGAAAAATTTAATTGGTTCATAGTGTGAACAAGGGGCCTTTTAGGGAACCCTCTAGCCCTTGACCAACCCCCAATCTAGATTTGACTCATATATGAGTGTCAAATTGTGTTGGGGGTCGGAATAGAAGTGGTTGAGGGGCCAAAAAGATCCATAAATGCATCATTCATAGAAGTGCATAGATTTTCTCGTAGACAATCGTGCATTTTGAACATAGTGCACGTTGAGGGTTGTGTTGGCTTGCGCATACTATGCACTATGTGCGCACTTCCTTTGGTGAATTTGCGCACTTTTATTTTTGACCCAATTGTATAGTTTTTTTTCCTTTTGATGGAATTTAGTGTTGTAGGTGGACTAATTGTTGCTAGCATTGATCATTTGTGTTCAATTTTGTGGATGATTTTTCAGTGATAACAAATGTCCCCTAATGTGTGAGGCTAGGAGAATACGTATAGCTTAAATACATCAATGTTTCTTTTTCTAAGAGTTCCATCATAATGAAGAGTAAAGAGAGGAACTGTAAGAGGGATCCAGCGGAGAGAGAGAGGGAAAATGGTGGGACCCAAACCTTTCTCTAAGGAGAAAAAATAAAATATGTGTACAAATAAGGTGGGCATGCCCCATGCTCGTTTCATGAAACCAAAATGTTAGACCGTAACTAAAGATGTATGTTGATGTAGACAAATGCAACACCCTCCGGGGTGGTTGCTAACGATAGATGATAGTTCTGAATGGTGAACAAACTCTGAAATGAGGCAATGATGACTATAAGAATTGTTGATGACTCGTAGGCATTGATGTCCTAAAACATTCAGAGGTCTTCGGATGGTATGAAACAACTGCAATAGTCGTATAGTAAGACCCACCGTAACATGAGAGTTTTGTTGAATTTGAATGTTATGGGGGTCAATGGAATCAAAGAGAAATGATGATTCTCTTTGTGTTGTCTGAGACTCCTCATTGTAAAGGTAATGAGAGTCAAGATATTTCCTCCCTTCTGGAAACTATGTTCATGTCGACATGAAGGGAGGCGCGACTTCGAGAAGCAAAGGGCTTTGTGGAATCCACTGAGTGATAGATGAAATCAGGTACTAATGGGTAACCTGAATGAAGTCAAGATGATATCAGACTCAATACTACCCTTGGTTGGGAAATTTTATAAGGATGACTAGAAACAACCATAAAATTGAATCTTGCATCAGGGGGACGACTAGATATGGGGTTAAAATGTGCCAAAGGCTAACAAACTCGACATATTCAGAGATCATGGGTACATGGATTTGGGATACTCGAGGTTCGTGAATGATGTAAGAATGAAAAAAGAGTGGATGCCCCAACCAAGGGAAAGACGGGTTGCTTTTCTAGGAATAAGAAGGCCATCAAGGATGATGACGAAAAAACTAAGTATATGATGGAAACAAAGACTTTTTATAATTAGAAAAGAAATAAAGAATAATTTGGGTTGAGTATACAGATATAGAAATGGATGCCCGAGTGGAAGATGGCTTGGCCTGTTAGGGCACAATTTTATGAAAGAGAACTGGTGGAGGGTGGGGGCCCCATGGGTGGGTTTTTGCATTAGGTAAATGGATGGAGGACAATTTGCAGATGGGAAAACTGTTGGTGGATGAGATGGATGGATAATGAAATTACAGAGTTGCAGTTAATAGAACTAAGGTGATATGACTTGGGAGTCCATTAGGAAGGTTATAAATATGATGAGTAGAAGTATGGGGTTCATTCTCAGAATTGCATAAGACTATTGAGACTCCCATCCATAAGGGGTGAAAATCAACATGAGTGTCAAGTTGTCAGGGGGAACTATGAATGGGACAACTAATATGGGGGAGTGTGCTACCGGTTGACAGTACCCAAATGCGACAAAGGTAAAGATGTTGAAGAACCATATTTAAGGGCCATAAAGGTAACTACCAGAGGGTGTGACTGTGATATGCAATTGATTTACAGAGGGAATAATTACATGCCAGTGTCAAGCATATACCTAAAGGGGCTATAATTTTTTCAGAACAAGTACCTGCACACATGAAAACCAAATACCTGACATGAATAATATCTAATGATAAAGAACATATAACAATTATTTAATAAAATTGAAAGTGAGCACACGTACCTGAACGTGACGTGAGAAAAATGATCCTCCGGGGCCAAGTGTAGATGATGACCCGGGGAATGTGAATGTGTAGATGGGAAAAATGGGTTATATATGGCTAGTGGGCCCACAATTCCACCTCATTTGTACCTTTCATTTTTGTTGAACTGATGAGATAATTGTGAGGAGATTTGGATATTGCGAGCGCGTGAGGCTACTAATCTGGGAGTGGCGAGAGATAGGTTAGTGGTCCTATCATTTTGTACTTTGTAAAATTCCTAGTTTGTAGATAGGGGATGTACAAAGGGCCATACAAGGCATTTTAATGGTAGGGTCCCACTAATGCATGGGAAAAGAAGAAATACCCACTCATATGTGTGTGGGTATTACTCAATTTCCCGCACATAATGTGTGTCTATGTTGGACACAACCACACATGTGGGCACGAGGGTTGGGAAAATAGGCACGCATGAGATGCACGCCTATCGAAATGAAATTTTTTCAGTCATGTCTGTTTGTTTCTCATACATATGTGCATGAGTTTGCAACTGTACAAAGACCAGGTGCACACCTGTCTTGGAAAAATCTGTGCACTGTGGGAAAGGCTACAGGTATGTGATTTTTGACATTTTTATGCTTTTTGCTGGATGATAAGGCCGATCAAGTGTTTATGTGTGGATGCAGGTGATCAAAAGTGTATACAACATCATGTCGGTCCACTGGAGAGAGCATGACTGGGACTAGTTGCGGGAGGCGGGGAGAGAACAACCATGCATGGGGAGACACTTGGGAGCCTGTGGGTTGCTCAAGTTCTTTGAATTCCCTCTGTTACAGTCGTAGGAGTTCCTTCTTCAGTAATTGATTTGGATGTGGAGCACTGATATGAAGTGCTTCATAGTGAGGGGGAATCAAATTACATTCTCTGCAATAGAGGATGTATATTTCTTGACTGGGCTCCCATTCTATGGGATGGCCCTACCAGTTGAGCCCCATCTACCCAGGGATGATCGGGTGTAGACTATAGTGGCTCACCATTGTACTGGGTCAAACCCTATGTCGGTTCTGGTCGTCTGCATCAATTCCATTCATGACCTTCTTACTGAGTGTTTGGCGGCAATGGTGATGAGGACATAAAGATCCTTGGCTACTCAATAGATCACTGGTGGTCAACTGAGGGTTGTGGAGCAGGTCTTGGATTGGGACCTATTTGCATGGGGTGTTCTTCTGCACACCAAGATGAAGGGACAGTTGAACCGATGCCGGTGATCCAACTGCAGTGACTTCATGTTCAAGTCCATTATGGTGGCCTGGTTCTTAGAGAGGGTACCTTTGTTGCACTCGAGGATTCTTCTCAAGCCCACGGGGAGACAAGAGTCACATTTGATGTGGTGGGCCCACATGCTCACCTGACATGGAGGTGGGGATTGCTATAGCAGGAAAACCCCCTACGGAATACACCAAGGTTCTAAACTGCAGGAAGAGCTAACCATCTAAACTCTCCTACTTTTAACAAATATCCCTTCACTACCCCACCATCATACATAAAAAACAAAGTATAGGGATCTGGTAAGCCTACCTTGAACTCCGTGTCCGGGGTCGATCCCTTTGCGCTCAGTTGTTTCTCTACTGCATATCTCCTCCCAAGGCCAACCTGCATTCACCAAAACATAAACAGGAAACTACAAGCATGCATTCTATATATGGATTAGTGGGTTAGACATCATAACAAAAAATGTAAACAAATCATAAAGATTTAAGACATCATTTGGCAGGATGGAAAAAGTATTTCTTTATATTAATCTCACAAAAGTCATTTAAAATATGAGACCGGCAACTACTCCTTGAACTTGGTCCTAGGATCCTCTTCACAATGCACCAACTACTTCCATGTATTCTTCTCCTCTTCAGTTCTCTCTAGGGAAATGACAAGGGTTTGCAATGGAGGAAGAAGGAATTCTGGCTCAAACTCACGATGTGGTTGCAAAATATTGGGGCAAAGGGAGAATACTGAAATGTGTAGAGTTTCTATGCTCTCATGCTTCCCTATGGAATGTGACCACAACACCTTCATTTATAGGCCAAAAGAGATAATAATGGTTGGGATGACTAGCTATCGGCGGTCAAATGGTTAGGTAACAGCCCGAAAACTTGTATCCCTTTGCAATTTTCATTTTTAGCGCTTTTTGTGAGTGTACACGGGATGTAGTGGTGTAGAAAGCATGTGTACATGGGAAGTAGTGGTGCAGGGCTTTTACACCGTAAAAATAAATGGTTTTTTGGAAGAGATGTTCAGTGATGGCTTGGAAAAGATAGCAAGTAAGATGCCTTGATGCCAGGTATGCATGTCTGGTGTAATTTAGGGTTATAACATATGTCCCCTAATGTGTGAGGTTAGAAGAGCATATGATGGTAGAAATACATTACAAATATTCACCAACGTACGAAGCGAGTGAGCCTAAAGACCAGAGTTTAGGAGGTGCCATCTGCAAAATAACCATTTGTCTCACCAAGGTGGGCATACCCATGCTCGAGATGAAATAAAATCATGGATGCCAATCAAATACACTATAGATCCATGTCATATAACTATATAAAGTGTAAGCACGAGCAGTACACAATGGATCTACACCTCAAAATCAAAAGATATACATGTATAGTATCCATCTTCAAGAAGCCAATGATGCTTGAGCAACAACTTCAAAGCTCGAACAACAACTTCAAAACCTTCAAAAATTGGGTAGGAGTGTAATATCAGTGTATGAATTCACTACCCAAAGGTCTTCGAAAACTTGTCAGGAACAAACAAGAGGATCTCGGTGATCAGGTAGAGAACTTCATTGATTTTGAGCAAGGACTTGATTGGTCTTTCAGGGTGGTCGGGCATGAGGATAAGAGACAAACTGCAGAAGGGACAACTCAAGTTTAGTAAAACTTCCCTTGGAAAAAATCATGACAAATGATGAGACTCAGGCAGCATATCATTGACATAAGTTCACGATGCAGGAGTCAATGCAAACTCTCCATATGTTTGGAAGGATAACCAAATGGAGGAGGACACAACTCTATGTAGAGAGAACAACTTCCTAAGGTCATATTGAATCCTAGAGATTGACGAACAAATGGGAGGATGTGCTTTTTCCAAGGGCGACTCATCATGCTGTCAACAAAAAATAAAATAATTTTCCCTTCCTGTTTTTGGGGTATATTTGATTGTTTTTGTCTTTTTCAGTAATTTTGGAAAGCTTGAAAAAGAATAAACGAATTCTATGTTACAAAGGAGGAATGAGTGTCGCAGAAATATTAGTTCTAAGCGCAATGAACACATTGATGCTCAGAGAAAGAGGACATATGTAGGAAAAGGACACTTGGGAAAAATCCTCCATGGGTCAAGGCGTCAAGACGCAGAGGCAAAGTTCTACAAGGCTTGCATATAAGGAATGCTTCAGATGGTTTAGTTGAGAGAAACATGGATCCGACATTAGGCCAAAGACGTAGGAATGCAAATGTGATTAATAAGACACAATGATAACATCCTTTGATGTAATTTTAACAAGCCCAAAGAAGGTAAGCTTGGCGGTTTTTCATTTTTAGAGAGTCTGAAAAAGCGTAAAAAGGAGACTCCACTAGGGTACCTTTTTCGAAGGTAGTCTAGTTGGTTTGAAAAGCAGGTAAACTAGCACTAAGCAGACGTCTATTAAAAATCATTTTAATGAGTGTGACAAAGACAAGATCACTCGACAATTTTTTCATTTTTAATGAGTCTGAAAAGAGCTTAACTATGGACTCTGTAAGGTATGTTCTTCTTGACCAATTTAATGAGTCTAAAGAAATAAGGTCACTTGGAAATATTTCCAATTTTAGGGAGT
>JASDQU010502728.1:52524-70446 GCA_032191745.1 Picea mariana | reverse complement strand
GAGAGGACAAAAGTCAATAGCAGCTCTCGGGGGTTCGGGAAAGAAAGGTTCCAAGGTTGGACCTTTGAACTCGTGAAGGTGTGAGAGGTGAGAAGTGCTAGCATTTAGCCTAGCCAGCGGTCGCGCAAGGAGGGCGTTGATGGAAGAAAGGGCTATACCCATTTCACGATCTCGGGTATCGTGGATTTGGGAAGGAAGAGTCGGGAGTCACGACTCACAAACTCACCAGAGTGCGAGCTGCGAAAAAAGGACTTGTGGATCGAACGAAAGGAGATTCTAGCAGGGAATTCGAAAGAGCCGATTTGTCTCTAAGGGGTTAAAGAACGATCCTGAGAGCGGATCTCGACCCGAGGGCCAATAGGGTCTGCATTAGATCTTCCCACATTGAATTTCCTGAGATAATATTAATATTGGACCTCTTTTTAATATGTACATTAATTTCCATTTTATACAATAAAAAAGACATAATACTTCATTTCTTATTGGATCTTCCCACATTAAATTTCCTGAGATAATATTGTGTTCCATTGCATGTATTTTATATTGCAATTATGTTTTCATGTCATAATAGTTAAAAAATATGAATGGTGTGTTTTGTTTTTTTCTAAATAACTAAAAATACAACAAAAAAATAGTGACACAAACAAATACAACATCATTGTAGTAATAGATAATTTAAGATTTGTTTTAGTGATATGGCCATTGAAATATCTAAGGAATTTATATAAATTGGTATCATAGTCATTTTATTTTGGAATTAATGTGGTTTAAATGCATTATATGAAAGGTGTTGATTAATTGGGTTAGTTTCCATTGATGTCAACCCTTGAAGAAAGTCCGATAGAGAATTTTGATAGCATAAAGGTTTGGGTAATAGAACCAAGTTTTTTTTATGGATAATGGTATGATTTTTGATATATTTAATGTAATATTATTCTATATGGATAGTATATGTCATGCCATTTCTGGTGGTACATGGAACGTCACATAACTCCTCACGGTTGGAGATTTATGGTCATCTGAAGTTGGAGAACCCTCATGAGTCATCTAGAAGCCCCAAAAGGTCAAAGAAGTCAAAGTGGTTTAAGATATTTTAGAAGGTAAATAATAAAGTGAAGTGATGAGTGTACTATAAGTCAAAGTGTTTGCAAAAAAAATTATTTAAATAATAAATTTAATTGAGAACTCCTTAAAATAAGGAAAGTGGGATGCTACATGAAAGTATAAATAAGAGACAAGGCTCTCTCATTTAATCACACTTGAACCTATTGAATATCACTGAATATCTATTTTGTGAAAGGTTATTTTGGCAATTATTATTGATAAAGAAAAGTGTGGCAGAAAAAGTGCATCATAAAAAGTGCGGTAGAAAAAGTGCGGTAGGAAAAGCGTGACAGAAAAATCACGGCAGGAGAATCGGGGTAGAAAAAGTGCAGCAAAAAAATCGTGGCAGAAAAAGTGCGACGGAAAAATTGCGAAAGAAAAAATGCAGAAGAAAAAGTGCGGGGGAAAAAGTGCGACAGAAAAATTGAGGCAGAAAAGTTGTAGAAGAAAAATCAGGGTAGAAAAATCGCAGCAAAAAAAGTGTNTATTTATGAGAGATATGGCACATCTTGTTTGAGTTCTGTTTTGTAAGCTAGGTTTTATCTCTTGATATGGTATTGGATGTTCAATATTGCTGCATATATTAGATTTTTTGAGGGATACAATTGGTATTTTGTTGTTGGTATTTGGCATATGGGTATTGGTCTTTTGGTTGTGATGTGTTGTTGAATTTGTTGGTTTATCTTGACGCTACATAATAGTGAGGTTGTGGTACATGGTTTGATGTAAGGGTTTATGGTATTTGGTTATGGATAGTGTGATGTATTGCTAAAGAATTTTTGATGGTTATATTGGTATATGTACTTGGTGTATGGTTGAGGTACATGGTTGAGATAAGTAGTTGATGATTTGGCACATACATGAGGTGTATAATGGATGATGTTGGTACATATTGTTGAGTCATAGTTGATGTGTATTTGATGTATGATTGGTACATATTTGGTGCATGGTTGATGCACTTGTTGATGGTACATGTTGATGTATAGGTTGGTGCATGGTTGATGCACTTGTTTATGGTACAGGTTGATTACAGGTGTTTGGACAGGTTATGTGGCAGGTTATTTGTATAGGTTTGGTGCTTGTATGATGCATTTCTTTATGATACAATTTGAGGTACAAGTTGATGTATGGTACATTTTGGAACATGTTATTGGTACAAGTTGTTACAGGTTAATTATAGGTTGATTGGTACATGTCTACAACAATATATCTCATAGTGATAGTGTGACAGTGGTTCCATCATTCTACTTCTATGTCAGGGTGGTTGGACGGGGCGAGGACAGGTGGTTTTATCCACATTCTAGTTGTAACTGGAGAACATAGGGGGTTGTCTCCTCCTTCTCATTGTAGCCAGAGAATTGGGAAGTTGGAGCTTCCCTCAAGTTGTAGCTTGAGAAACTAGGGGTTGGAGCCTCCTTCTAGTTACAGCTAGAAAACAAAGGGATTTGGTGCTTCCAATGAATGCAATTCTTCAAGACATATAAGAAAAAGCATTATGTGGCGTTCTCCCTCTTTGTGTTTCCACGTAAAAACAATGGTGTACTATGTATGTGTATGATTTCTCATTTGTTCATTGTTTATTTACTCTTCAATTATTGGATGATAATGCTACACTGATAGAACACTTGCATTATATGGTTGAAAAGGTTTAAATTGCTCTATTATTGATTCAACCCCCCTCTCAGTAATCCAATAATTGGTATCAGAGTAGGTTCCTTTAGAAATCAGTTTAACCACTGAAAGGTAGATCATGGAGAGAAACAACATGTATAAAAATGGAATACCACAATTTGATGGACAAAAGTATGAATTTTGGAGCAGAAGGATAAAAACATATATACATGCACAAGGATTTGAAATTTGGCAATCAGTTGTAGATGGATACAAAGAACCAACAGTTTCACTGACAAATGAAAGAGCAACGAAAGTTGGAAAAAATAATTCCAAAGCCACAGATGCACTTTTGAATGGTCTTTGTGAATCAGTATACACCAAAGCTATACATTGTAAATCTGCTAAAGATATTTGGGACAAGCTCCAAAATATTTACGAAGGAGATTCAAAAGTCAAAGAAGCAAAGCTTCAAACTTATAGAGTTTAGATCGAACAACTAAATATGAAGGAAGATGAGAATATTGCAGCTTACTTCTTACGAGTCGATGAAATAGTAAATGCAATCATAGGATTGGGAGAAGAAATTAAAGAATCTGTAATTGTTCAAAAGGTACTAAGATCTCTTCCTATGAGAATTTATCCTAAGATATCAACACTAGAAGAAAGAGGATATCTAGACTCAATAAGCATGGAAGAACTACATGGAATCTTCACAGTATATGAAATTATAACTGAACATGAAAATATAGATATAAAATAAGAATCTTTCAAATTATCCAAAAGGCCAAATAAAAAGGGAAAGAAAAAAGAAAAAGAACATAGCAACAACAGTGACATCTTAGAAGATGATGAAGAAATGGCCAACTTTGTCAGAATATTGAATAAGGGAACCAACGACAGATATAAAGGTAAGTTTCCATTGATTTGTTTTAATTTGGATGGTGATGGTCATTTTTCTAACAAATGTCCTCATAAGAAAAATAAGAGGAATGATGAAGATTACTCAAATAACAAACAAACATACAAAGGCAAAAGAACCACAAATAAATCTTTCAAGAAAATCTTATGCACCAAAGAAGACATCTCCTCATCAGATGAAGACGAAGTCAGTGACAGTGAGACATAAAGAGTTCTATTCATGGAAGTAGAAGACTCTGAAAAAGAAGACACCAAAGAATAATATGAAGAGAGAAGAAAAACAAGAAGCTACAAGCGAAACTAGACAAGAAAGAAGACACTCAAGAACTAGAACAAATGATCACAAATTTGAAGGTTCAAATAGAAGAAGATAAAATAATTGAAGAAGCACTCAAAGAACAGCTAGAAGAAAGAGATAGGATCATTGGAAATTTGGAAGTAGGGATTGTCACATTAAGAAAGGATATACAAAAGAAAAATATGAAGAACAACTCAAAATTTTTGGATGACATTATCAACAGTCAAAAACCTCATCATAACAAGTTTGGACTTGGATACAATCAGACAGAAAAGGGTTTAAGATACAAAAAAAAAGAACACGAAACATATCCAAAAATTTATGCAGAAACAATCAAAAGGGATAGGAAGATCTACAAGGAAGGTTACAGGGACACTCCTCCACCGAGAAGATTCAGATTTCATAATCAACAACTGACAGATAGGACTTAGGAAGAACAAGGATTCAGAAGAGCAACTCCTTTCAGAATATCTTCAACTCAAATGTATCATACTATCTTTTTTGGTTTATGTTATGAATGTAATAATTTTCGATATAAAGCTATCAATTTCAGAGCTAACAACAGGAACATAAACAAATTTAAAAGTCATACACAAAAGGGTTATCCAAGAAGGCTTAGTGAAACATAGAGAATAAGTTACAACATGTTTGAATCGTTGAGCACTGAAGTGGAATGCTACAAGTGTAACAACTTTGGACACATGGCCAAAGATTTCAGAATGATAGTTCCTCCTAGAGAACCACAACAAAACAACAATAATCACAGACAAGAACCTCATAAGAGAACATGGATAAGAAAGCAGAATCAGTATAGCAATGAAGAATATACACTCGCTCCACAATTTAAGTAGAAGAAACATGGTTGGAATGTTGACAATGGGTGTTCAAAATACATGGCAGGAAATATATGGATCAGTCTCCTTCGGAAATGATGATTTAGCAAAAATCATTGGAAAAGGCACAGTTAGAATTGGAAACAAGAATACCAAGGAAAAAAATGTTCTACTAGTAGAATATATGAAACATAATATTCTAAGTGTGAGTCAAATGTGTGACTGAGGTCATAAAGTTACTTTCAATTCGCAAAAGTGTGAGATAATAAAAGAAGGTTCAAGAAAATTGATTGCAACAGCTACAATAACTTCAAGCAACATATATGTACTAAGTGAAATTGGAAATGAAAAGTGTTGCCTTGGAAAGGATGATGAAAGTTGGCTATGACATATAAGAATGGGTCACATACACTTTGATAACCTTTTCAAAGTCAGCAAAAATAAAGCAGTTAGAGAAATTCCCCAGATTACAAAACCAACCAACACTTTATGCAAGCATTGTCAACAAGGAAAGAAAACAAAGACCAGGTTTAAATCAAAAGAATATCCAATGAAAATAGCACTCGAAATTGTGAATAATGATCTAGTTGGACCTGTTATCACTATAACAATTTTCATATGGAATCCAATTTTTGGGACTTAGCGAGAGGCTAAATTGATGTAGAGACGTGAAAAACTGGAGGATGGAGCCATATCAAGCGAAAGGAGGTTAAGTCTAGTGAAAGTGTAGAGTTGATGGGACCGACGGGTCATAGATAATGGATTCCATAGATCAATGGTCAAGGATAATTTTGGGTGGATTCTTGAAAGTGGGCCGAAAAGGAAACTGTGGTTTCGGCTTGGGACTACGTGGTGCCACTGGGTGCATTTTAGGAGGAAAAGAGGGTGAAGTCAAAACCACTCCATCACAACCCAAAATCACGTGTTAAGTGTCATTAAGTGTGTCAAATCCAATGGTCACATGTGGAAAGGAAACTTCAAGGACAATCTAATCATCTCAAGACACTTGTTTAGGTACCATTCGTCCGTGCAATGCCAGGTAAGCCTTGCCAAATAACCGATTTAAGACTCATCATTGGAAATTGATGGTCAGATGTGAGAGGCTATTACCCCTGTAAGGAATTTCATCAAAAGCCCATGATTAGTGCTCGATGACGACTGTCACTCGAAACGCAGGTGAAATTACTCTATTTTGGGTAATTGACGGTTTATTCTAGAGCGAGATAACTGCAAATCAAATCTCTTGTCCAATTCATGTATACTTTAGGGAATTAATCTCGTGTTCCATTTAAAACTAGAGGAAACCGAGAAGAAAGATCCAATGGTTTTCAACAAACCGGGAAATTCAAATAATATGAAAAAACTATCAAGTAAAAAGAGATAAAGGCGGGATGCACAACTCCTAGCAACAAAATCTCGTGAAAAATCTGCAGATGAACCAGGATCAGGTGAATATATCAGGTTGAATCCTACTATGAAATATTTTATCATTAATGGATATGAAGATGGAAACTACACACAAGCTGGTGAGAGCAAAAGGAAAAAGTGACGAAAGGAGGAAGTTAAAACGGGGACAGTTAAAGGTATTGAAGAAGACCAGCCTAGTTGGCTTGACACATTAAAGGAATATATTGAAAAGTTAAAATGAAAAATTCGTGCCAGGCTAAAATCGAGTTCATTTCAAGGAATATTGTGATTTTTTAGACAGGTGGCATTTGGGGTAAGGATCTCAAATATTTCAATTTTGTGTTTGTAACGTTCTCTAGAAAGTAGGAGTTCGGTTTTGACATGTTACTCCCTCTGTAATCGTTGTCTATTTTTGGAATCTTGGAGAAGATGATCCATTTTTGGGTCTCATATGTAATTTATCTATATATACCGTTAAAAAGATAAATGAAGGGTTCGACTAGCTAGAGAGGGGATTTCCCTTGTATAAGGAAAACTTTGTGATTTCTTGTGAATTCTAATATAAGCAGAGAAGGTTTTCTTAGATAGCCAAGATTCATCATGGTGTTGATGTTCAGTATGTTTTCTTGTATTTCATATTCATGAATGTGTTTTTTCTGCTAGCGATAATCTTTAAACAAAAGAAAGAATTCAATTTGTTGGTGCTCTTTCTCATATTGATTATACTTGTTATGTGTTTATTGGTTTCTGGCTCAGAATTCACCCATTATCGGTGCTCTTTTTTTAGTAGCCAACCTTTATGTTATTTCTTATAGAGTTATTCCAAGAGATTCATCCTCTGTTATATACCTCTTGTCATGGAGATCTTTCCTCTTTTTACACTTCCATATCATATTTCTTATTTGGCTGAACACAGTGCCTATTTTTCCTCTGTTCCCTCAGGAATACATAGCTTGAAAATTTTCATATGACTTCAGAAGTTGACCCCATTGCCCAATGGCCTTGTTCTCTTGTTGGTCCTACCAACCACCTTTAAAAAACTTGTCCTATTGCAGAATTTGACCTTTTTGTGTCCATTGCTAGATTGTTTTGATTATTTTTAGTATTCACACATTTGATAGAGCCCTCTATGGTTGGAAGGGTCAGAATCCAACCTAAAGTTGGTTGAAACAGTTAACTCTGTCGTTTGTTTATCATCCAAACAAATTTACATAGTTCTAACATTCTGGCACTATTGTTGGGGAAGGAAGATAAAATCTTCCTTGGGATAAATGAAAAATTTCAGATCTAAGTACTGATGGTGAATAGTATTCAGACACAGAAAGGTTGTACATCATTCACCTAGTGACTCCATTTTCAAGAATCTAGAATTCAAAATTTTCATGGCAAATCCACTTCCCAAAGACTCAGTAGCCTGAAGATTTTATTGATGACTCCACTCAAGCTCCAAATGTGATTGAGAATCTCTACCAGAAGATGTTATCCCTTGACAGAGGTATGAAAGTACATCATGGGAGAAAAAAGTACCTAAAGTTGAGTTTTTTTCCAAGACATAATATTTTTTTGTTATTGATTACCTTTTTTCCTTTCCTGAATATGCTAAGAAAGTTGTTCTTTACCTACTGCATTCAAATGAGGATCATGAGAATCCTACAATTGTATATCCTCTTGTTAAATTTATACATGTGTCTCTTCAATTTATCACTTATTTTGATCAAAATCTCCCATCCGAGCCATGCGATATTCATAACCAAGTTGATGAGCCTCGTGAAGCCAAGGCTAATATTTCACCTCTTGTACTTGATCCAACACCCTCCAAGACTCAGCATAGACACATACCTTTAAAATTACCTCACATCCTTCATGATTTTTCTCCAAAGCATTATAAGTACATACCTATGTTTGATGGAGAACCTGATGCCATCACAGTCGAAAAACACATCCAAGATTTTGAACATTTTATAGATTTGTTTGAGATTGATCATCATGATGTTTGTATGAGAGAATTCTATAAATCCTTGAAAGGGGATACCAAATACTGGTTTAAACACTTGTAGGTAGAGACAATTAGCTCATGGGGGGAATTGAAGAATGTCTTTTTGAAGTTTTGGGGAAAGAAGAAATATTTGGATCTACAACTTATAGAGTTTTATGCCTTAAAGAGGTAGAGAAATGAAACTATTTCTACCTTCAGTAGAAAGTTTTCTAATATTTATTATATTTTTCCCAAAGAAATTCAACCCACTGAAGTTGTTGCCATGCTCTAGTATGCCACTACTCTTCATCCATATTTCTCTTTCCTCCTGATGGAAAGAAGACCTAAGTCCTTATATAAAATATTTAATGATTCTCAAGAGATTCAACACAATATCCAAGCATGTGAAAAAGTTCCAAATGAGGGGTTGGATGCTCTAGAACATGAGAGTGAATATGAAAAAAAAGTAGCTGATTGGAATATTGAGCATAGAATTGATAATATCATAGGTCCTCTTGAAGTTTCAAATGATAATGATTTTGCAAAGGATTGCATTCCACTTATTGAGAAAGGATGTGTTGATGTAGCTTTTAATCCACCCTATGATAAGCGTGGAGCTGATTTTTTTATACATTCATTTGTAGATAGTCAAGAAGATGAATTTGCAAATTGGTCTATTGAAGAGCAGGTCGATGTTCGAAGTTTGTTCTTGTTAACTGACATTGTAGATGTTGTTGATTTGTCTATATATGATGAATATAATGATGATTGTGACATTGAATTCCTAGAACAACCAGTTGCATGTTCTCTATCAGAAAATGTTCCTTTTGAGCAACATATTGAGAGAAATCAACCTACATGTCATAGTTACAAAGAAGAAAGTACTGAATCAGCTGAAGTAAATTCTTTACCTTTATGCTTGTCTTCATTTAAATGGTTGAAAAATAATTCTAAGACCATCACTGAAGCAAAGGGAGGTGTGATGATTCCAAACCACGATGATTCACTGGAAAAAATTAACAAGGAATTGCATCCATTGGTCAAAAATGAAGCTGAAGATGAGTGTGTTCAACCATCCAAAGAAAGTGGAAAATGTGCATATGACAGTAGTAAATAAAATGAATAAGATTTTGAATCAGGTGGAAGAACCTTGCCATTGTGCTTTAATTCTTTCAAATTGCTGAAGCAAAATGTTTATAATGTTTCATATCAGAAACCCTCTGGGCATGATGTTAAACCCGAAGACAACAATGGACTTGTGAATGAAAACTATCTCCCATTATGTTTTTATTACTATGAATGCATAAAAGCAAATAGATAAAGTTTATCAAAGAATTGTTGTCAAAATTCATTTACCTTCTCCTAAACTTGATGAAGATATTCAACAAGATCCCCAAGAAAACGAAGTGTTTTGAAGTTGTCTTTCTTCCCCTATGAATGATGTGGTTGTCATAACTCCAATGGGTTTAGACATGGATGAGGGTGCTGAAAATGTTTCTATGGAGATTACAAGTAGTGAGAAAAAAAATGACATAGAATTTTAGGCAAGCAACAAAACAATGTATGTCATAGTTCAATCAGAAATATTGAAAGATCATAAAGAAGCAGTTGTTTTATCTAATTCCTATGAAGATTATGGTTTTGAAAATGTTCTCAGAACTGAAGAAGTAGAGCAAGAAAAAAAAACATTTGTGAAGGAAGCACGTCCTTTTGTTTTGGTTCATAAAAAAAAGATGTTTTCTCATGTGTTTCATGACCCTGTGGCATGCTATATGGAGAGTTTTAACAATCATAATTTACAGCTTATGATGGGTTGTAATCTTAGAGGTGAAGATGATGGTCAGTAAACGTCATCATTAAATATGGATTGCTTTCTAATAGGGGGTTTATTCCAGTCAACACTATCTTGTAGTTCAAAAGATTGCTATTCCCAACAGTCTCAGCTGATTTTTCAACTTCTTGGTAAAAATCAATTAGTCAAATCACATGAAACTAGGAATGCAATGGAAGAGGTGAAACATAATGGTTGTTTTATGCATGTTTTAGAGGATCCATTTGTAGTTTTGTTGGAGGCAGTAAACAGTCCCAATGTTTTTAATCTTTTGAGATTTGAATTCATAAATATATTCTTAAATGAATTAACAGTGAATAGGTTTTGGACCAAGCATTGGCAAAGAAACCAAACAGTAGATAAAATACTTGCATGGTTACATTGGAGTTATGATTTCATTTGATGGGAAGCTCATTTCAGCAGTGAGGGTAGGTAAGTGCGGATAAGCTTGATGATCAAGCATTTTCAAGTTTAGGTCTTCGAATAAAGTGTTTAGTTAGATGTTAGAAATATATCCAACGTTCAGTCTCCAAATAAGAGTAGTGGGCATACTTAGGTTTTTAGCAGACATTTGTGACAGGTCAGAATAGGGTACACAACCATTTTGGGAGAAAAGTGATGGATAAGGAACATGGTCTACACGTTCTTTTCTACCTCACAAGGAGGATACCATCCCCAGTTGGATCCCATGTTATCACTATAACAATTTTCATATGGAATCCAAGTTTCAAGACTTAGCGAGAGGCTAAACTGGTGTAGAGATGCAAAAAAATTTAGGACGGGGCCATATCTAGTGAAAGGAGGTTAATTTTATTAGATGTGCAGAGTTGATGGGACCCGACAGGTCACAGATCGCCGTCATAGATCAACGGTGAAGGATCATTTTGGGCAGAGAAATAGCGTAGAGCTTAATTCTTAAATGTGGGCCGAAAAGGAAACCATGGTTTCAGCTTAGGACTACATGGTCCCACTGGGTGCATTTCGGGGGCAAAAGTGCATGAACTCAAAACCACTCCATCACACCCTGAAATCATGTGTTAAGTGTCATTAAATGTGTCAAATCCAATGTTCACATGTGGAAAGGAAACTTGACAGCCAATCTAATCATCTCGAGCCACTTGTTTAGGTGTCATTCGTCCACGCAATCCCAAGTAAGTGCTGCCAAATAACCGATTTAAGACTCATCATTGGAAATTGATGGTCCAATGTGAGAGGTCGTTACCCCTATAAGGAATTTCATCAGTAGCCCATGATTAGTTCTCGATGGCGTCTGTCACTTGAAACACATGTGAAATTACTCTATTTTTGGTAATTGATGGTTTATTCCAGAGTTGGATAATTGAAAATTGAATCACTCCTCCAATTCATGTATAGTTTAGGGAATTAAGATCGTGTTCCCTGGAAAACCAGAGGAAGCTGGGAAGAAAGATCCAATGGTTTTCAAAAAACCAAAAAAATCGAATAATATGACAAAGCTATCAAATAAAAAGAGATAAAGGCAGGTTGCGCAACTCCTAGCAACAAAATCTCGTGAAAAATCTGTAGATGAACCAGGATCAGGTGAAGAGATTAGGTTGAATCCTATTATGAAAGATTTGATCATTAATGGATATGCATATGGACACTACACGCAAGTTGGCGAGAGAAAAAGGAAAAAGCAATGAAAGGAGGAAGTTAAACCAGGGATTGTTAAAGGTACTGAAGAAGACTAGCCTAGTTGGCTTGAAATGTTAAAGGAAGAGATTGAAAAGTTAAAATGAAAATTTCATGGCAGGCTAAAATTGAGTTCATTTCAGGGAATCTTGTGATATTGTAGACAGGTGACATTCGAGGTAATGATATAAAATATTTCGGTTTTTTGTTTGTAACGTTCCCTAGAGAGTAGGAGTTCAGTTTTGACACGTTACTCCCTTTGTAACTGATGTGTATTTTTGGAATCTTAGAGAAGATGATTCGTGTTTGGGTCTCATATGTAATTTATCTCTATATACTGTTAAAAATATAAATTAAGGGTTCGACTAGCCGGAGAGGAGCCCGCCCTTGTAGCAGGAAAACTTTGTGATTTCTTGTGAATTCTAATATAAGCAGAGAAGTTTTTCTTAGATAGTCGAGATTCATCATGGTTTTGATGTTCAATATGTTTTCTTGTATTTCATATTCATGAATGTGTTTTTATTCTAGTGATAATATTTAAACAAAATAAAGAATTCACTTTGGTGGTGCTCTTTTTCATATTGATTATACTTGTTATGTGTTTATTGGTTTCTGGTTCAGAATTCACCCATTATCGGTGCTCTATTTTCAGTAGCTAGACTTTATGTTATTTCTTCTAGAGCTATGCGAAGAGATTAGTCCTTTGTTAGATGCTTCTTGTCATGGTGATATTTCCTCTTTTTCCATTTCCATCTCATATTGCTTATTTGGTTGAACAAGGTGCCTATTTTTCCTTTGTTCCCTCAGGAGTACATAGCTTGAAATTTTTCATACAAATTCAAAAGTTGACCCCATTGCCCAATGCCCCTATTCTCTAGTTGGTGCTACCAACCACCTTTAAAAAACTTTTCCTATTGTAGAATCTGACCTTTGTGTGTCCATTTTCAAATCATTTTGAGTATTTTCAGTATTCAAATGTTTGAGAGAGACCTCTCTGGTTGGAAGGGTATGAATCCAACCTAAAGTTGGGTGAAACAGTTACCTTTGTCATTTGTTTATCAACTAAACAAATTTACAGAGTGCTAACAGGACCAACTACAACAAATGGTTTAAAAGGTCATAAATACTTTATGTTATTAGTTAATGATTATACAAGAATGACCACAGTTTTCTTTCTCAGGAATAAGTCAGAAGATTTTGAAAACTTCAAGGTCTATAAGGAAATGGTTGAAAATGAAATGGATTTAGAAATCAAATGTTTTAGATCTGATAATGGAGGAGAGTTCACTTCAAAGGAATTTATGGACTACTGTAGCAGGCATGGAATAAAAAGGAAAATCTCCATTGCTAGGACACCTCAACATAATGGAGTTGTTGAAAGAAAGAACAGGACAGTACAAGAAATGGGTCGAACAATGTTAATGAATTTCAAATTGACAGACATCTTTTGGACACATGCAGTGCATATAGCGGTTCACATTCAAAACAAAGTAATGCTCATAAACACCACTGACAAAACTCCCTATGAGCTATGAAAATGAAGACTGACAAATGTGAATCACTTTAGAGTATTTGGAAGAAAATTCTACATCAAAAGAGAAGATGGCATAATGAGAAATTTTGACTCTCGTGTCGACAAAAGACTACTTGTTGGTTACTCAAGTACAAGGAAATAACACAAGTGTTACAATTTGAGGTTGAAGAAAGTTGTGGAAAGAATAAATGTAACAAGTGATGAAACAAGTGGACAAGAATTAAAGGAAGAAGAAAACGAATCAATGGAACAACTTTATGAAGAAGAAGCAGAAGATGAAGAAGAAGTAGAAGGGGAAGATGAAAAGGATCAGACAGAAGTAGAAGAGCAAGTTCATCAAGTGCCTCCAAAGACACCTAGCAAACGAGTATAGAAGAATCATCCTTCAGATCAGATTATCGGAAACAAAGATGCAAGAGTTGAGACTAGAAGATGAATCTGTTTACCAGAAAAAACACACCTAGCACTCTCATCTACGATTGAACCAAAAAGTTTTGAAGAGGCCAACAAAGATGAATTTTGGAATAAGGACATGGATGAATAATTGGATCAAATAGAGAAGAATGACACTTGGGAATTGGTTCCAAGAACAAAGAATAATAATGTGATAGGCACAAAGTGGGTATTCAGAAATAAATTAAATGAAGATGGATAGGTTACAAGGAACAAATCTAGATTGGAATGTAAAGGATACACATAGGTTGAAGGTGTTATCACATATAGTTGTCAAGAGTAGAAGTTTTTCCAATTTCACAGCCCGCACAAGAAACATCGAAGCACAGAGTTTAGAGCAATCCATTTTGGGCTCGAAATGCAAGCAATAGGCGATATCAACTTCAGCGACAAACATTCCTAAGAATATCAGATCAGTGGTTCGCAAGTGTTACACCTCAAAATTACTCACTTCGATAGTGTTGCAAGTGTCATAATTACCAATGTTGTAAGTGTTGCATCTTATCCACAAGTGTCACATATTGACTACAACTGTTGCAAGTGTCACAAATAGTATATTGACATCTTTCCCATGTCGTGTCTCTAACGACATCGCAAAGACACTTGAGACACCCCAAATACTAGTTTTGAAGAAGAGAAGTCACTTGACAGGGGGTAGAAGCCTTTTTCCATTGAAAAACCCACAAAAAAATAGATTGTGGAGAGGAGTGCTCCCCTACCCACTGTTAGGGAGTGTTGGCGCTCCTTGAGCCTCTTTGGGGGAGTGTTTGAGTGCCTTGTGCACCATTTTGGGGGAGCGCTACCCTTTTTTTAGAAAATTATGGGTTTGTTGAGGCAAATTAGGGAAGAATCCCTCAATTCCTAAAGGTAGTTGGATTTGAATAGATGGTCAAGGCATGATCTTAGGGGAGATCCTCAAATGAAGGATAGGAATCCTAAACTTATCCCAGATATCTCTCAAGTGGTTGGACTTCTCCAATGTTATATAAGGAGGCCTTCTCATGGTGAAAGGTACAGTGGAGACTAGAGATTGATACCAAACTTATGATAAAATAAGTGGTATTGACAGAATACAATGGAGATTGAGAATTACATCAAAATTATGATCTCATGAGTGAGATGTCATCAAAGAAGTCAATGGATATTATTTGAGCAAAGGGGTTGGACAAGAAGAACTGGAAGAAGCTGTTGCATCTTCATTTAAAGGATTGTAAGTACTTTTACCTGTTCTCATAAATAATCAATGCTTGGCCTACTTCTTTCAAACTTGTGATTGTTCCATATGATTTTATCTGTAGTACATGGATATATCATTGAGATAATCTCATTAGAGTAGGAATTCTTTTGTACTTTTGTTTATCCTGAAGGATCTATCAGGGAGCTCGGGATCGAAGCTCAACTAGGACTTTGCAAGGACAAATGTCACTAATAAGGTACATATATTTCTCCTTCTCTTTCATTAATTATCTTGATTATATCTAAAAGGAAGTCAGTGTCCATGTTAATAACTTTTTTTTCATGGCCTTAGGAGTCTATAGGCCAAGAGGGAATCCACTTGTCCGTAGGGGGATTCACCTACAACAGAAATTGGCGACTCCACTGGGGATGAGCTCTGATTTTTGTTTCCATTCCTAGATATTGTTTTGGCCCTTTTCCCACTGATTTGATATTCTCCACATTGTCTTTTTATTCTTAGATTGGTTTGACTACCTCTTTATGTCATCATGATCACCCTGATTGACTGAATTTTCTTGAATTTTTGAGTTTTTGGGAACTTTTTTGAGATTTTGTAGCAGAGAGCTCCCCTGCCCTTGCTAGCAGAGTGCCAACACTCCCTGTTGGTCTTACACATAGTGTTGGAGTGCTCTAGTACCACTTACACCAGAGAGCTATCCCAGTTTTAGTGAAAAACCCTCTAGTTTTTCAATTTTCTGGGTTCATTTTTTTGCCTTTGCACTTGCTCAGGGTCTCATAATCTCAGTCCATCTTGGTATTGGCTTTCAAACACCTTATTTCTCATAATTCATCCTCTTTTGTTTGTATTTTTTTACATTTGTCCTTACTTTGCAATTTGTCCTTCATGATTTGGAGTTAATTTGTCATTTTCTTCTCGTTTATCTAAATGAGTGAAAACTTTGTAAGGGGTTTCAAAGGTCTTTTGTACTTTTCTTTATGATCTTTGAGTCATCTTTTCCAAGATCTTTTATCCTTAGTTTTGAGTATTTTGTTTTCTGTTTCTTGTTTTATCACAACAAGGGTGTCTTTTGGTTTATGTGAAGTTTGCTTCTAGATCTCTTAAATCTCACAACTCTTGAAGTCTGATTATCATAAGAAGCTTTACATCTACTGTTTATTAGTCACATACAAACATTTTAATATTTCATTGGATTCCTTATTGAGGACTATTGCATGAGGTAATTTCATCTTAGTGTTTGACAGTGAAAGGAAAATCCTTCTCCCTCCCTTAATTAGACATTCATTGAAAGAAAAGATTTCTTATCATTTCTTATGCATTTTTTTGGAACTAAGTCATAATATCATCAATCTTTATTCTCATACACCTATGAGTAAACAATAACCACTAAAATCAATGCTTAACTAAAATTTATCAGAATTTTTACATCTTTGTTACCAAACTTACATTAGTTTAAGGTGTAGGGCTTTGGAATAAGGTTTAAAGGATAACTTTCCAAAGCTATCAAACAAACTTAGCATCTTGCGATGGGGAGAGAAAATCCAATTTCCGTATAGGATTTCTAGGAACCCCATCTCACATAGGGGTTATGCACGAGGTCACATTCGGGAAACTTACGGGTATTATCCCTCCGTGGTTCAACTTTTTGTAGTGGTCAGATCGTATATTGGGGGTCACTTGAAGGTATACCCATGATTATGTGTGGGAGCCTCTCGAGTTGATTTTGGACTTGTTATCCTACCCATACGTTCGGATCAGACTGTGTACTATACCCTCCTAGGAGATGAATGCGAATTGGTGACCTTAATAGCCATAATATTTAGGGTCTCACACAAGGTGACAGTGAAGGGAAGTCTCATTGTACCTGGAATAGACGTTGGTCAAACTCACTCGGGCTCCTTGGAGGGTAAATCCGCAATTACTGCATGGAAGCTGACACCAAGGAATAAGTCAGTTAAGCAGGTCGCCAATGTAACTAATCCACCTGCTCTATCCCTACCTCTTCCTATTTTGATCTCACGACGTTGGATTTCATCACCAACTAGAGGTTTGTGGGAAGGTTTTGTTTGATTGTTTGCTTATCAGATTCATAGCGTGTGTTGGTTGTGTTATTTAGTGGACCTTAGGTCGAGTCAGTGTTAATGGTGTCAAATCCTAAGAGTACCAATGGAGGAACCCCTTCTCCTGGGGAACCTTATACCTTTCCTTATTTTGGAAAATTTGGTCCTCCATACATTGCCACACTGAGTCTTCTGGGACTCACCATCAGATTACCGGTTTGGTTGTTCCCCACTCTGGTGATCTCAAATCCTCCCAATGTTTCAACTGCACCTAATACTTTAGATGTCAGTACATGACCCACACATCAAGCTCACATCGACTTTTTTCCTTCTTCGCCCATTAAGTCTCCTTCCATTTCTCCTTCTTCGCCTAGTGTTGTAGGAAAATATGCATGCGTACAAGTAGATCGACCTCTAAGGTTTGACCTTAACCCTAGACAGAAAAGTGCTTAACGTGGACACTGAATTTCTCTCAAATCTATCTAAGCCTAATGCATGAGAAGGAAGGATGTTAGAAGTACCTTTTAACCGACGTTTGTCCCTGCACGCTCCGAGTCGCGCTCCAATCCTTTGCTCCTCGCTGAGGTCTGTGGACAAAACAAGATACGAACACTTCCTACTCTACTAACATTAGCTTGAAAACAGATCTATCACTAAATGATAAGTTTATGTAACATCAAACACAAACTAGAAAGAAACAGGCCAAGCATGTCATATTAATGAGAATAGCGACAGCAGTACTTAAAATCGTAGATGCGAATGCGACAGCTTCGTCAAGTCCTCTTTGTCTAACCCTTGCCTGAAAGATTCACAACCTGGATGATAGCAGCTTCAATGATTGGTCTTCTTTGGCTGACTGCAAGTTTCCTCCAAGATCATAAGTTTCACATATCCAATTCCTCCAGCTATGTTCCAACACCACTTATGAGATCATAAGTTTGGTGTAATTCTCTTCTTCCAGTCCTCACTTATAAGATCATAAGTTTGACATCATTCTCCAATTTGCAGCCCCTACCACTCATGAGATCATAAGTTTCACATATGCAA
>JASDQU010502728.1:31346-52424 GCA_032191745.1 Picea mariana | reverse complement strand
CCAAATTCTCTTGCAGTCTTTGTAAAGGTGACCACTTTATGAGGTATTTCCCTGGTATTCCCAAGGTATTAGAAATGTGTTCCTCCGCGTCATCGGCCTCTGGTAGACATGCTGGTGATGCCCCATCAACTAATGACATTCAGGTTGGTAATAAGAAGAAAATTGTCAAATTTGCTTGTATGGTATGCAAAGGTGATCATTATTCTCACCTTTGTCCTCGTATGGATGAGGCTTATTCTATTTTGGAAAAACTTCAACTTCTGAAAGGTTATCGTAAGGTTTCCCCCAACCCATCATTATTTGATGGACTAGTCATTCCGGTTCCATCCCTGGTCAGTCCGGTTGATCAGGTGGTCAATCTAGTTTCCTCCTCGATTGAACCACAAACCCAAGTAGTTGATCTAGTTCCGTCATCGATCAACCCTACTCTTCATCAAAAGAGTGTAACCCAAGTAGTCGATCTGTTTCCATCCTTGTTTAACCCTACTCTCTCATTAGAGAGTGACACAAAATAGGTTGATCCGTTTCCACCTGTTGACCCCATTCTACCCTTGGAGAATGAAACCCAACTGGTCGATCTAGTTATATCATTGATCGATAACACTCCTCCTTTAACGAGTGCCAAAGTGGTTGATCCAGTCCCTTCCTCAGTTAGTCCCACCCTTCCTCTGAAGAGTGCTTGCGTGGTTGGTCCAATCCCATCATCGGTTGATCCTACTCTCCCTCTAGAGATTAAACCCAATACTACCCACGTTTTTCTCATTGATACATAATCTACTGTGCTAGAGGGAATTCCTCATTCTCCTGTGAAACCCCCTCCAAGCAACGAGGCCATCCTTTTTGATTGGGGTGCACTAACTAGACCTCATCTTCCCTCTCACATTCCTTTCCAGATTAAAGTACACGTTTGTGGTCAGGACGTTCCTCAAATGTTGATAGATGAAGGTGCGTCCGTTAGTATTTTGTCCTCTATTGCTTGGTACACTTTGGGTTGTCCTCAGCTTGTGTCGGTTACACAAAGTCTGTTATCTTTTAACAAAAGAACTAGTCAATATTTAGGGACCCTTCCTCAGTTTCTGGTAACTTTGGGAGGGAATGTTGTATTTATTGATGTCATGGTAGTCCGAGACCCCTTGGATTTCGCTTTACTCCTTGGGAGGGATTATGTCCATTCCATGAAAGCTATTGTTTCCACTCTTTTTCGTGTGATATATTTCCCTCACAATGGAAGAATTGTGACCATTACTCACTTTTTCCTTCATTGGTCCTAACTGGATTACCTCCCTGAATGGTTCTTATATGAAAACAGTATCGCCCCTGCCACATGTCAATTATGTGGCATTGTCTCCCGTGCCTTCAAATTCCAATGATTTGGATCTGGTAGTTGACATGGTGATCTCTTCGGTAGGGATATTGGAGCCTAATATCCTTACACATGTCATGACCCTCGACATGTGTTCCTTCCAGAGTGTTTTTCTTCCATCCAGTGAAGATCTCTTGGCAGCCATGACCAAGTTTTGTCCCTTGACATGGTGTCCTTCCAGAGCGTTATTCTCTTGGAAGCCATGATCAAGAAGAGTCCATGAGCATAGTTTCTCTTCTCTGTAGCAATCTCATTAAAAAATTAAACAGAGGTCACGAGCACAGTTTTCCTCTCTGTAGCAAGCTCATTAAGAAATGAAACAGTAATCTGAGAATTGAACCCAGAGCCCTAAGCATAGTTCTTTTTCCTATGTCAAGCTTGTTAAAAAATTAAACAGTCACCTCTCTTGAACCTTCATTTCATCCACTCTTATCCTTTTTCTCCATCAAGTAGAGAAATTTGTGACAACCTCAAAGTTGGTGAATGAATTGAAGCTTGGAGGGCATGTCTCCAGCCTTTGATGATCATTTTGGAGTTAATCCCCCATCTTTCAAGATGGGGGCATACTGAGCTTAGTATTTATTATTTCTCGTGCTCGTAATACATGAGAATGAAACCGGGTACACTTTTATCTCTTTTTCGGACCTTCATGGTTAAACGAAAAGGGATCCCCTTGGAGTCGTCTTTGAGCTCTTTTCAGACTCTCTAAACATGAAAAGATTGTCGAGTGATCTTGCTTCCTTTCCCACTCGTTAAAAGGTTTGAAAGGGTGTCTTTCGAGTGATAATTTATCTATTTTTTGGCCTCATGAGACTAACATTATGAAAAAGGACAACATTGGAGTCATCTTTAAGTTGTTTTCAGACTCTCTAAATATGAAAAACCATCGATTTTACCTTCTATGGACTCGTTAAACAATCATACATTGAAGGGCCCATATGGGACTGAACCCTTACTTCTTCCAGTTCGCTAAACAAAGGAAGAGGGACCTACCAAAGGTGAGTCATATCGAGCATGTGTTACCCTCCTCAATCTAGTTAAATTAAAAAGAGAGGTACTCGTCTATCTAGATGGGGGAAAAATTGAAAGAAGCAAGCCAAGAAGTTTTTGAGAACACTACCAGTAGCTCTTACGGTCACCCTTGAACACTGCACTTTGTCTTTGCACACATTTTAATCCACTGAACCTCTGCATTGAGCTAATTCTCTGAGTTTCCTTTACTCTTTTAGGTCACCTGACAAAAGTCACCATATCCACTGCATCATCATGTTTTGGTCCATGTCAATTTTCTGCTATTGTGGCTCAGTGTTCAAGGGAATTTTCTTCCTCGAGAGTTAGCCATCACAAATATCTTGTTTCAATACCCGTGTTAGTCCATGTTCATTTGATCTACCAATTACATCTCTATGTCAGTTTCATGTCATTGATGTGGGATACATTAAGGCCCTCCTTCGATGAGTCTATTCCTGTCGAATTCAGCACATTATCCAGGAGCTAGACTTAGAAACCAATTAGTACCTTGGGACCTGCATGCCTCAATGGAAAGCCTCCTCGCGTCTAACAATGGGTTTAAATCATTGACCTCTAATTGGATGATTCCATGGATGTTCGACTTCAAATCATTCATTCGCATTCGTTGGAATGTACTAGAGTACCTTGGGAATCATTAACATCAATGGTGATCTCCCTCGCGCTTATTAACGATTTACATCATTGACCGGTAATCAAGTGGTTTCTTCCATGTTCAACATTAGGACATCTATTCACATGGTTAGATTTGTACTACATCGGGATCAATAAGAAGACCTTGGGTTGACTTTTCATTCTTATGCATACTTTTGCCCAGGTTGCGAAGGATTTCTTTTGGACTATGACACATATACTGTTACATAGATCCACTTTGTATTGGTCATGGCTATGTCTTGTCATCTCATAGATCCACTATGTATTATTCGTGGCTATGATCAATTCAAGTCATAGGAGTATATATCCACATTGTATCTGTAGTGGATATACCATTTTGTCAATATAATTATGGATCTGCAGTGTATGTCTTTATTACTCAAGCATAGGTATGCCTACCTTGGGTTTAAAACATGTCATAATATTTGTTTGATGGTTGTGTGCATATTTTTTCGATCTCTCTGCATCCATACCCTTGCTTGAAAAAGTCTACAAAGTACTTCAGTCATCATCATCTTCTAACTTCATACTTTGGGGGGCAATCTGTTACACCTCAAAATTACTCACTTCGATAGTGTTGCAAGTGTCGTCATTACCAGTGTTGTAAGTGTCGCACCTTGTCCACCAGTGTCGCATATTGACTACACGTGTTGCAAGTGTCACACATAGTATACTTCCATATTTCCCATGTTGTTCCTCTAACGACATCACAAAGACACTTGAGACACCCCAAAGACTATTTTTGAAGAAGAGAAGTCACTTGGCAAGGAGTACAAACCTTTTGTCATTGAAAAAACAACAAAAAAATGGATTTTGGAGAGGAGTGCTCCCCTACCCATTGTCAGGGAGTGCTGGCACTCCCTAGGCCTCTTTGGGGGGGGTGATTGAGTGCCTTGTGCACCCTTTTGGGGGACCGCTACTCTTTTTTTAGCAAATTCTGGGTTTGTTGCGGCAAATCAGGGAAGAATCCCTCAATTCTTGAAGGTAGTTGGATTTGAATAGATGGTCAAGGCACAATCTTAGGGGAGATCCTCAGCTAAAGGAGAGGAATCCTCAACTCATCCTAGAGATCTCTCAAGTGGTTGGACCTCTCCAAGGTTATATAAGGAGGCCTTCTCATGGTGAAAGGTACAATGGAGACTAGAGATTCATACCAAACTTATGATCCTATAAGTGTTATTGACAAAATACAATGGAGATTTTGAATTACATCAAAATTGTGATCTCATGAGTGAGATGTCATCAAAGCAATTAGTGGATATTAGTTGATTAAAGGGGTTGGACAAGGAGAACTAGAAGAAGCTGTTGCACCTTCATTCAAAGGATTGTAAGTACTTTTAGTTGTTCTCATTAATAATCAATGCTTGGCTTGTTTCTTTCAAAATTGTGCTTGTTCCATATGAGTTTGTCTGTAGTATATGGATCTATGATTGAGCTAATATCAGTAGAGTAGGAAGTATTTTGTACCCTTTTTTGTCCTACAGGATTTATCAGGGAGCCTAGGATCGAAGCTCAGCCAGGACTTTGCAAGGACAAATGTCGCTAATAAGGTACATATTTTTCTCCTTCTCTTTCATTCATTAGCTTGATTAGATTTAAAAGGAAGTCAGTGTCCATATTAAGAAATTTTTTGTCTTGGCCTTAGGAGTCTAAAGGCCAAGAGGGAATCCACTTGTCCACAAGGGGATTCACCTACAACAACAAGAATCGAGGGTTCGAAATATTATTAAATTTTTTTGTCAAAGGTCTGAAGTGTCAAAACCCAAAGTGAGCTTGAGCCGTCTGATATTGAGGGGGATAGGTGGCAGCCAATCCAAGCATTCAAGGAAATGAGCTTTAGGAGTTTTGAAGTGAGAAGTGCATAAAACTTCTGAAGAGCCGAAGACAGAACTCTTGAATCAATCATGGACCATAGATCTGAAAATCAGCAAGGATTCGTTCATATTAGCGGCAATGCCTACCAAAGTCCTAAATGCCCGAAGCAATGAAGTGCCCGAAGTCCCGAAGTGTTGAAGTGCCCGAAGTCTTGAAGCACCCGAAGTCCTGAATACTCAAAACATCTAAAGCTAGAAGGCCCGAAGTAAGTCTCAATTGTCCGATTCAAATGAACATGCAATGCCAAATATAGGGATCTGGAGGAAAGCGAAGGGGAAAAAGAGAGATTTGAGTTTTTATTTTCCCGGAGCTCGAAGACCCAAAGGGATGTTAGCCATTGATCCAGGAGCCACACATCGCTAGATCCTTATCTCTAGGTAAAAGTGCATGGAAGAGGATGAGGTTTGAGATTTGATTTTACTGGATTCCGGAGACCCGAAGGATATCTCAGTCATCGATTTAAGAGGATATGTGGTAGTTATCAGTATGGACATCTGGCACACTCATCAGTCATGACACGTGGCACCTGTTTGGTAGTGACACATGGCACTCAATCCAGAAATCCATGGGCATATCATTCGTTTATTTCTTAGTGACATGTGTCACTTCTCTTTCCTAACACGTCAGCATAGCAGGGACAGGTCATCCTCTAGGAGGTGTTATGTTTCAACATGAAGAGTAGTGTCCCCCTACCCCAAGGCATAGTTTGGCAAATTCTAAAGTTAGCGGGCGGTTAAGCTTGGCAGTAGTGCTAAATCTAGCAAGTTCACCGAGATCACAAACTACGTCCAGATCAACAGTCATGCTTCATTGCGGAGATACAACTTGATCGATCGATAAAACTATTGAAGGGTCCCACAATTGAAACCGTGGTTTGGCAAAAGTGATGTGTGGAAGAAGGCAGTGGTGAAAGTGATGTGTGGAAGAAGGCAGTGGATTGCGGGCCCAAAAGTGGTGTGAGTTCAAATTTCTTTTGATGGCCCTACAATCACATGCTCATATAGTGTCTGATTCGAGAGAAGCACATGGCCGCCCCCTATGCACTAAGCCTCCTCCCAATCTCAAGGGTTTAGTTAATAAATGAAAGGACTAGTGGTTGGAACCTCGACTCACTCAGTAATTAGAAGGCATGGAGGGCCCAACCGTGGGGACTAAAATGTCAACTGTGGTACCCCTATGGTTAGATTTTCCTGCAGACCCATGCCGATCTAAGTTCACGTCTGATAGAGGGATACATGCACAATATGATAGAAGACTACTCAGACGCAATGCTTTGAATGTAATGATGGGAGCACACTCTTGATAGTCATGGAATGATCTGAGTTTAAAGAGATAGTTTTGATATTTTGTTAAGGCCATCAACTAGTTGAGAAGAGCTCCCTACTTTGTAATGTTTTGATGCCAAAATGGTTCTCTCGTTATGTATCAAATTTGAGACTTTCATGTTAATAGAAGTCAGCTTCTTTTCATCTCTCTGTAAAAACTGTGATAAAACACTTGGGCATGGAGGATCGAGTCAATGGTTGTTATGTTGTTGTAATGTAGGTTTGATTATAGTGGTATCGTGACCAGTTTTAGCCAAATCCCTTGTTATATTTTCCCCTCTTACACTGAATGGATCAGGCATGGAGGATCTGGTTGAGTTGTTGTAGCTGCATTGTGATGTAGGTTTGATCATTGTGTTGTTGTGACTATGTTGTTTAGACATATTTCAGTGTTTGAAGCTTGATCTCAAGAGTGATCTTGAGTCTGATTTTTTCTTCTCCGAGCATCTTGAAATCTTGATGCTCATAACAATCGTGTTCACCTTTCTCTCTAAATCTTCCCTCTACTCACACTTAAACTCAATTCATTGACTGAAGTTAATGTGGCCCTCACTTCCCTTTTCATTTATTGTCTAGTTTTGTGTTGAACATCATTCATATATTGAGTTTTATTCATTGACCTCCAATCATATAAAACCAACATCCACCAAAAATGTTGATGAGTATTGGGCTTATCCTCTCACAATATGAGGGTGACTCTCAATGATAACATTCTTGGCATCGTTGTCAGGGAACGAATTGAAGACATTTCCTTGGGTAAGAATGACAAGGAAATTATGATTATAAAGGTGCATCAGATATCGGTACCATTGAAGATTGGAAATTGCACCTGGTGACTCCATTGTTTCAGTTGTGGCTTCCAAAATAAGACACATGAGGTCTACTCCACAGTTTCCTCTAGAAACACCTGAAGTTGACCCAGAAACTATTATTAACAAAGGAAATATTTCTTGTGAAGACTTTAGTTGTTGTCCCAGATTGAAAAGATCCCTGGGAGAATGATAATGATCAGATTTGGTCTTTGATGGTGAGCAAATACCATGCACTTTCAGAATACATATCAATCACCTAGCGACTCCATGTTTAAAGAATTCAGTGGTGACTCTACAGTTTTAAGAAGTCATATTTTCGGATGAAATCAATTTTGGCTAGAATTTTTGCTCCTTTTAATTTCTCTATTGTTCCTGGTTTTCCAAATGTTGTTCCTACTATTGATGAATGGGGCGATTTTTTGCCCATATTTAGAGAACATAAAGATGAAAACCCTAATGAGCATCTCCATGAGTTTCATGAACTCATGGATCAGTGGGAAATACATCATGAGGATGTATTATTGAAGATTTTTATGTTCTCATTAGCGGGAGCTACTCATGAGTGGTATCAATCCTTTCCCCCTGCTAGCATCTCCTCCCTGAAGAAGTTTCATGCATCTTTCAATGCTCATTGTCAAAGGTATTATTCTTCTAAGTTAATTTGTCATAACTGTTGTGAGCAGTATAGAGATGGTGTTCAAAACATAGTTCATTCTGGAAAAAGCTGTGAGAATGAGAGATATAACTCTGAGGATTTAATAAAACTGGTAAAATATCTATCTGCAAGGATAAAGGAATTGGTGGAATATTTTGCTCGTCGCTCTTGCGAAGAAAATACAGAGGATATTTTGGTCTTGGAAATAGATGTTATAGGCAACCCTACTTATGATGAACAAGTGATGTCAGATACTGACCAAGAACAAATGATTGTTGACAGATATCCCAGTGAAGACAACAGAGAGCATAGTTTCTCCATGGTTCCTATTTTTGGTGATTGTGATTCTAACCCTGGGGAGATCCATGAAGGAGAAAAGGGGGAGACACATCACTTGGCTATCTTGGCTTTGAGATTTTCCCCTTTCAATTTATCAGCCATAGTTGGTTATCCACATCTAGTGCCAGATAGAAATGAATGGGATGATTATCTTCCAAGCTTCAAAGGAAGCAAGCATGATGATCTCGGTAAGAACTTATTCAATTGTCATAGATGCATGCTTGAGCATGAATTTGTTCATGAGGATGTCTTGATCAATATGTTCAAATTTTATTTGGAGGGATATGCTCATGAATGGTGTAAATCTCTCCCTGCTGCTTGTATCCATTCTTTGAAGGATTTTCACGATTCTTTCAATGCATGTTACAAGAAGAGTTACCTGTCTCATCTTATTTTGGGTGACTGTTGTAAGAAGTTTGCATTCTACATCTAGCAGATGATAGAGCCTTTCTCGTGTGATGAGTCTAGTGAATATCTGATTAAAACAGAAAGTAAGGACATAAGCGACTATTTTGCAGTTGTGGATGAAATATTTTCTCTTTCTATTTCCCAAGAAGAAGGCCTTCCAGATATGATTGATGATAGCGTTGATGTTTGCATAGCCATAGATGCATTATATTTTCCCCTGGTACACCTGTTGTCTTAGATTTAAAAGAACAGATGGTTGTGGAGGAGGATTCTTCTCTTTTCCTTCAAGAGGTTCCCCATGGTGTATTTTCACCTGGGATTGAAGAGAAGAATATAGAGGTTTCTCATTTTCCTGTGCAAAATAAAAGATTTGTGCGCTCACCTATCTTTGATGAGTATTCAGATGAAGAAGGGAAGATCCCTACATCACATTTTGTTGACTTGGGAAGCAATTAGCCTATGTATGATGGTTGTGAATCAGATTCTCATGTGCAAATCAGCCATCTTGGGTGCATAGATGACATTCAACAACATGTTAAAGAAAATCATCCAGTCATTGATATACACAAAGAGATCCCTTTCCCTCATCTAGTAGATGTTATCAGAGTAGACAAAGAAAAAGTGGATCAATAGCCTGCATCATCCTTTCACTCACCTATGCTTACCATAGACATTCAGCCAGAGGTGGGTAGCCATAAGATAGATCATGTTTTATGTCACCAACCCAGTGGGTTTTTTCATTTTCTCTATGAACTTGTAAGGGAGTACATGGAGTTTCATTTCCTTCATTTCTTGGAGCTTCTCAGATTTATCCTGACTTCAACACTAGGAGGAGAGATGAAAAGTGTAATCATTTTGTTGTCATAGTTGCATTGTTTTTATTTGATCAGTGACAGAGTAAACAATTTTTCATCTAGGGAGTTGCTTGAATGGCTATGGTGGAAGTCTGCTTTCGCCTAGCGCTTTGTAAAAATCAATTAGTCTAGGAATGTACATAAATAAGATCCTCCTAGAGCCCATGTATTTTTCTTTCATTTTTAGGATAGTGTGCTTGTCGGCCTTTAATCCTCAGCAAGATGTTTTTTTAGCATGACTCTATAGCCCAATGCATAAGGTGACTGGAACTGCTTATTCTTGGCAGCTCACAGGGAGCATGCCATCCTCTGTGGAGCCAAATGTTATCACATACAGTTGTCAAGGGTAGTAGGTTTTCCAAGTTCACGGCTTGCATAAGAAACATCAAATCATAGTGTTCAAAGTAGTCCATTTCAGGCTTGGAATGCAAGAAACAGGCAAGATCAGCTTCAGCGGTGGACATTCCTTATAATATCAGATCGATGGTTCTTAAGAATTGGGGGTTCAAAATATTTTTAAACTTGTTTGTCAAAGGTCGAAAGTCCTGAAACCTGAAGTGAGAATGAGCCATCTCATCTTGAGGGGGACAGGTGGCAGCCAATCCAAGCATTCGAGCAAATGAGCTTCAGGAGTTTCGAAGTGAGAAGTGCATAAAAATTCTGAAGAGTCGAATCCCGAACTCCCGAAGCAATCATGGACCATTGATATCAAAATCAACAAGGATTCATTGATCTTAGCAGTAGTGCCTCCCAAAGTCCTGAAGGCCTGAAGCACGGAAGTGCCCGAGGTCTCGAAGGCCTGAAGCACCCGAAGTCCTAAAGCGCCCGAAATCTCGAAGACCTAAAACACCCAAATCAAAAAGGCCTGGAGTAAGTCTCAGTCATCTGGTTCAAATGGAAACGTGGCCCCAGATCTAGGGATCTGAATAAAAGAGAAGGGGAAAAAGTGGGATTTGAGCTTTTATTTTCCCAAATCCTGAAGACCCGAAGGGATCTTAGCCATTGATCTAGGAGCCACTCATCGCTAATGAGCTTCAGGAGTTTCGAAGTGAGAAGTGCATAAAAATTCTGAAGAGTCGAATCCCGAACTCCCGAAGCAATCATGGACCATTGATATCAAAATCAACAAGGATTCATTGATCTTAGCAGTAGTGCCTCCCAAAGTCCTGAAGGCCTGAAGCACGGAAGTGCCCGAGGTCTCGAAGGCCTGAAGCACCCGAAGTCCTAAAGCGCCCGAAATCTCGAAGACCTAAAACACCCAAATCAAAAAGGCCTGGAGTAAGTCTCAGTCATCTGGTTCAAATGGAAACGTGGCCCCAGATCTAGGGATCTGAATAAAAGAGAAGGGGAAAAAGTGGGATTTGAGCTTTTATTTTCCCAAATCCTGAAGACCCGAAGGGATCTTAGCCATTGATCTAGGAGCCACTCATCGCTAGATCCTTAGCTTTGGGTAAAAGTGCATGGAAGAGGATGAGGTTTGAGATTTGATTTTCCCATAGTTCAAAGACTTGAAGGGGATCTTAGCTGTCGATTTAAGAGGATACGTGGAAATTATCAGTATGGACATTTGGCACACTTTTCGGTCGTGACACCTGAAACCTGTTCAATAGTGACACGTGGCACTCATTCCAAGCAGTCGTCGAAATATCATTCGCTTCTTTCTTAGTGACATGTGTCACTTCTCTTTCATGACATGTCAGCATAGCTACGACAGTTCATCCTCTGGAAGGTGTTATTGTTCAACTTCAAGAGTTGTGTCCCCCTCCCCAGGGCATAGTTTGGGGGATTCTAAAGTTGGTGGGTCATTAAGCTTGGCAGTAGTGCTAAATCTAGCAGGTGTGCCCAGGTCACAGTCCGTGTCCAGATCAACGGTCATGCTTCATTGCAGGGATGCAACTTGCTCGATCAATAAAATTATTAAGTGGTCCTGCAATTGAAACCATGGTTTGGAGAAAGTGATATGTGGTAGAAGGTGGTGGATTGCAGGCCCAAAAGCGGTGTCAGTTCAAACTGATTTTGATGGCCTCACAATCACGTGATCATATAGTGTCTGATTAGAGAGCATCACGTGGCCACCACCTAGGCACTAAGCCTCGTCCCAATCTCAAGGGTTCAGTTAATAAGTGAAAGGATTGGTGGTTGGAACCTCAACTCACTTAGTAATTAGAAGGAATGGAGGGCCCAGCCATGAGGACTGAACCATCAGTCATGGTACCCCTATGGCTAGATTTTCCTGCAGACCCATATTGATCTAAGCTCGTGTCTGATAGAGGGATACATGCACAGTCTGAGAGAAGACTGCTCGGATGCAATGATTTGAATGTAGTGATGGGATCACACTCCTGATAGTCGGGGATTGATTCGAGTATAAAGAGATAGTTTTGATATTTTGTTAAGGTCATGAATTGATTGAGAAGAGCTCCCTATTTTTTAATGTTTTGATGCCAAAACTATTCTTTGGTTATGTATCAAATTTGAGACTTTCATGTTAATAAAAGTCAGCTTCTTTTCATCTCTCTGTAAAAATTGTGCTAAAACACTTGAGTATGGAGGATCCAGTCGAGGGTTGTTATCCTGTTGTAATGTCGGTTTGATTACAGTGGTATCGTGACCAGTTTTAGTCATCTCCCTTGTTATCTTTTTCCCTCTTACACTGAATGGATCGGGCATGGAGGATCTAGTCGAGTTGTTGTAGCTACATTGTGATGTAGGTTTGATCATTATGTTGTTGTGACTGTGTTTTTTGGACATATTTTAGTGTCTGAAGATTGAGCTCAAGAGTGATATTGAGTTTGAGTTTTTATTCTCCAAGCTACTTGAAATCCTGATGCTCATAGCAGTCTTGTTCACCTTTCTCACTAAGTCTTCCCTCTGTTCACACTTAAACTCAATTCACTGATTGAAGTTAATGTGGCCCTCACTTCCCTATCCATTTCTTGTCCAGTTATGTGTTGAACATCATTCATATATTGAGCTTTATCCATTGACCTCCACTCATATAAAACAAACATCCACCAGAATCTTTGATGGGTATTGGGCTTATCCTCCCGCAATATGAAGGTGACTCTTAGTGCTAACATAAGTAATTAACTTTGAAGAGACATTTTCTCTAGTTTCTAGAATGGAAGCAATCTGTTTGATCCTAGCTTATGCATTCTCCAAGAATATTAAAGTGTATCAAGTGGATGTGAAATAAACTTTCAATAGGGAACTTGAAGAAGAAGTCTACATTGAACAACCTGAAGGATTCCAGTTGTCAGAGAATGCAGATTATGTGTGTAAATTGAAGAAGGCCTTGTATGGTCTAAAATAGGCTCCTAGAGCATGGTACTCTAGACTAGATAAATATCTACAGTAGGCAGGGTTCAGAAAAGGAAGTGCAGACAACAACCTCTACATCAAGGTAACTCAAGATAATATTTTATTAAGTGAAGTTTATGTTGATGATATTATTTTTGGAAGTATTGATGACAGGTTAAGACAAAAATTTGCAAAGGATATGCATAATGAATTTGAAATTTCATTACTTGGAGAACTATCGTTCTTTTTGGGTCTTCAGATACGTCAAAGAAATCAAGGAATTTTTATTTCTCAAACTAAATATATAAAAGAAAAGCTAAAGAGGTTCAGAATGGAAGATTGGAAACCAATTACTACTCATATGAAAACTAGTTGCAAGTTGAGCAAAGATCATGATACAAAGTCTATAGACTAGAGGTAATACATATCAATGATTGGTATCTTACTGTTGTCTCTTGACCAAGTTTTGAGAGATCTGTGGTAAAGTTTGACCTATTTTGGGACTTCGACAGCCTGTCAAAGGAGGAGTGCAAGACGAAGTACATATCACGGGATCTCGGCCCCTTTTTGGGATTTGGGATTATGTAACGGGTATGGGATGTCAGCCCATGGGTTTACCCATAGTTAGGCCTATTTTGTAATGTCTAAATAGATGTCTAGGCTATGTAAGAGAAGAACAAGTTATGCATCTATGTGATGTTAGGCTAATATGTTAAGTGCTAGATCTATGTGAATGAAGGATTGTAAGTTCTTTGTTCATACTATGTGAGACTTGCAGAGCTAAGTGAAAGTCATTGTAAAAGGTTGTGGAAGGCTGCATGGTTAGATCTACTTGGGGAGGGGGGATCTAGCAAGCTGTGCAGATCTCCTGTCCTATGTGGAGTAAGGTTTTGAGGCTCTGTGCATGTAACCTATTGAAGAAGCTAATAAAGAAGAAGAGTTGGTGTACATAGCCCCAGGGTCGTGGTGACCCATGTATATGTTGTGTTACTCTGCTTTGTGTGATGTCTTGATGTGTTTATGTCTTTACTTTCTAAGCGCTTTGATATAGATAGAGAGATCTATTTATGCTTTGTGCTAATGATGTATATGGATGTTAGGTTAGACTTATATGAATCTTCTTAGTGCTTGAATATTCTAGATCTGATATGTTCCTTCATGCTAAGCGCTGCTAGATGCCATATCTAGTTGACCACTGCGTTGTACTATGATTAAGGTTCAATATTAATAAATAGCACTGCTAAGTGCTCTGTTAAGAATTACAATCATAGATCTATGTCCCAGCTAAGGTTATAGACACCTGAGTCCTACAACCACCCCTGCCTCTGCCTCGGGTGAGAATTCATCTATTTTTCCCCTATGCCAACAAATGGTTCCATTGTCGGGACCTGAAACTGTGATTGCTGGGAACTAAGGAAGAAGAATCTTTGTGCAAAATATTTGACATAAAACTGTGGAAGTTCTGTGCATAGATCTATCGCCTTAGTGCACAGTATTCTACTTGATTTATAAAGTTCTGTGCTAAAGAAAAGAGGTCAGATCTAAAGAAAAGAGGTTAGATCTGAAGAAAAGAGGCCAAATCTAAAGAAAATAGGTCGGATTTGAAGAAAAGAGGTAAGATCTGAACACTTTGTTCTTCGAGAAAGGTAAAAGTAAGAAGTTTTCTTAAAAAGGTAAGATCTATAAGCTTTGTGCTCTAATAAAGGTAAGAATAGTGAAAAGTTCTAGATCTGAAAGATTTGTTCTCTGTAGAAGTAAGATAAGTGGAAATTTTTGTTTCTAAAGTATGGATCTAGGTATGTTTGATAGATTCTATCCTAGCTTGAAAACTAGGGCACTAATAGATGAAAGAAGGTTCGATATGCTTAGATCTGATAAGAATAGTGAAAGATATGTTATACCTATGCATAGAAAGAATGTTTGGACTAACAAGTGGATGTAGGATCCTAGAAAGAATTTTTTGTAGGTTATCTACTATGATCCTAGTGCGCAGTACAAAAAGAGATGGGGATCATTTAAAATAAAGAGAGGATTGACCCTTTGTTACAGTTGCAGAAAACCAAGACATCTTGCTAAGGAATGCCCTAGGAGAAGACCTAGTTGTCTCTATTGCAAATCTATGGACCACGAAGTATTAGATTTCCCTAGAATGATTGCTAAGCTTGAAGGAATGAACATGAGACAAGAAAACCCTAAGGCATATCCAGAAATGGCAGAACCCTAGAAAGAATCAGAGAAATTATTGCTATAGATAAGAGAAACCCTGAATGACCATCGGCATGTCATCTTATCAGAGATATTCAAAGAAAAATAATGCCTTGAAGCAAGAATAGGAGACTTCAACATTGATTGTGTTCTAGATGAGGAAACATAAGGGAATATCATGACAGAAATAGCTTGGGAACTTTTAGGGAAGCCTTCTATGACTCCTTCATTGGGAGGAATAGGGCTATTTAGAGGAAAGATGATAAACCTATGTGGAAAGATCACCAAGATATCTATGAATGCCAATGGAACTTCAATAGAGGAAGATTTTGAGATTATTAAATTTATTGAGAACAATGCCCCATTTACCATGTTTTTAGGAAAACCTTGGATTGGAAGAGATCAGGCCAGAAGGAAAGAAGAAGAAGATGTTTTAGAGCATAAAAAGCAAGAGTTAAAAGATTTTATGACTAGAAGGATCACACACTTGATTAAAGAACAGAAGAACAGATCGAAGCTATTTAACACTAGAGACTCAGATGTTGAAGTTGAAAGAACACTAAAAAACCCACAGAAGAGTGAAGTACCTATTCCAAATAAATAAGAAGCATCACCCTCGAATCTTAGGAAAGAATCTCAACAACGCGAAGTAACTATGCCACAAGAAGATAAGAATCAGAATGGAAAAAGGCATACCAAGATGAAGCTCACTGGAAATAAGGGTAGAAAGCTAAGTAAGAAGAGAGCTAATATTGACAAGTTACAGAAAGTTCCATAAGGAACCTCACAGAAGGAAAATTTGCAAACTTTGAGCTTTGTCAAGATAGCAGAGCAACATCACATGGCACTTTGCCATGGAGAAGCAATATAGCCATTAGGACTAATATAATTATTTGGCCGACCCTCCGAATGAGAGGAATGACATTTATGGTTCACCACCAGACCGTTGGACCACACTGTAATGGACAAAACAAGGTTAATGAAGGCATATTTCCCGTTGCCACCCGTTGCAATAGATCTATTTCCAAGTTATCTATTTATCCCATCGTACCATGCCCCGAGAAAACTTTTGATAATTGTGAATTTGATCCCACAGACTTGTTGATTTTATACAGTGATCATTGTGATATTTCCTTCTATCCTATTGCAGTGTCTAAGTTACTCCTTGAACCCAAATATTTCCAACCCCGAGAGTGTATGTCAGATGAGTTAAGTGCATCAGAGAGAGTTGTCGAAGAATTTCTGATCGACCTCATGATTGAATGAGTCATGTTGATGTCTATGGGGGTACAAGCATCATCGATGAGAGGACTGGAAGCCTCTCCGTCGACTTCTCACGGATTGGGGCCATCCCAACCATCAGTAGAAAAGAGAACAAAGCATAAATAGGACCTAGAAAATGTGAAGTTGATTCCAGCCATATTTCTCAATTACATCCCACCTCTAGCTGGCATGGTGAATCATGATAGTGTGACAAGAGACTTAGAGTACACTATGGTCACTGCATACCTCCCAAAGGGGATATGCGTAGTTCGAACAAAGCAGGACAAGATCACAACGTTGAATTTTAGCAACTTCAACCTCAAAGATCACAAGATCTATCGCATGCTCGCCCCATACAAGTACCTGACCAAAACTAAAGGAAAGAACTTGAAGATCATTCTCTAGTCGTGGACAATGAACCTCGTGCAATCCACCCTGCTCACCGTCATGAAAATACCACACTTTGGAAGACACCAGGAAGTCAATGCTTGCATCAAACGACTACTATCGTGTTACCATGGTGGGTAGTTATGGCTCAACCGACGCATTACAGTTGACCCAAAACTGATCCACAGGATCACAGGCCTGAGTATGCAAGGACCTAACCTGCAATAATTTTATCCAATAAAAGCCACAGATCACGCCTTTGCACAGAAGATAAAGGACACCTATGGTGATGTTGAGAACGGAACAAGAAACTACAAGGTAGCTTCCATCCAGAGCGGTGCAATGCACCTCTCTTATCAACTGATAGTTGGGAAGTTAGTAAGAAAGAACCGACCAACGCAGGTCACTGACTTTGTTGTTGACCTCACAGGTAAGTGCAAGAAAGGCCTATAGATGAGCTAGGCAAAGTACCTAGTTAGCTAGTTGGAACTTGATTTCTGAGAATCCCAGGACCAAGGTTATAAATTCCATTTCAGCTGGCTCCTAGTCCTCATTGCATTTGTTTCCTAGTAGATGCTAAAAGGAGAAACCTTCCCAGACATAGAGCCTTTCGAACCACTTTCTGTGAAATTCACTACCCTGTGGTATTCAACAAATATGAACAAATAGTGGCAGTCGAATGTTGTATTTCATACATACTACCTTTAGCTGAAGCACACCATCGAATTCAAGCCTCGCATGACTCCAAATACATTACAAAGGTTCCAACCACTGATAAAGTTCAGTGCAGATCAACATTTCACTTACATTACAGCACGGGTAGATGAACATAAAGAGAAGCTCCAGACATATTATAAGCTTACAGAAGAAGACCTAGAGAAAATCACTAGGGAATGGTCCACTGACCTCCTTACCCCTGCCAACCCCATAGAGATATCTAATAACGATAGCCCAGGGGACATACATACAGAAATGAATACACCCGGAACCAGCAAATAAAAGAAGACTGAGGAGGTACAAAACTTAAGCAGCACCTCAGTAAAGACTGCTTCCATGTCACCTGACCAAGGGGGTGGTGATGAAGTAGAAACTGAATAGAGACCGTGCAAAGTAAAACTGCCCAGAGACGAGGTTAACCCCTTGAAGAAGAGGAAGGTTTCTCCCCTTAAACCTTCTTCCCAGAAGAAATCGAAAATCTCTATGACCAATATGAGACTGTCCTCACCTTTGATGACTTTGAATTCATCATAGCAACGCTGAATGATGCTTCACTGGAGATAGTAGAGAAACAAGGAGCGAAGCAGGAAGAAATGTATGATAGGATTGAAGTCAAGCTTTGAGGGGTACAATAGGCCCTTCAGTACAGTGTCTTAGTCTCCACTGCACCGAGAGAACTAGAGTTTGGAGATGGGCCATCACAACTCCACCGACTAGTTGATACAGTCAAAGCTTGCCTCCAACGAGCACCAGAAGAAACTAACCAAGACACCCAGGCTTTGACGCAAGTACAAGGAGTACTTATTGAACAACGTCGAGTTGTAGAACAGGAAAATATTGATCTCCAAGTGAAGTTCGATGAATAAAAATCACAGATGTAGCAAGGAAATAAACAGTTGTTTGCAGAGCAACTTGAAACAAAATAAGTGGTCAACAAAGAACTTCGCTCTGCGATAGTCATCAAAATAAATGAAGAGGATCAAGTCACACAGTAAGTGGAACAACTTGTAGAAGCTATACAATAGTTACAACAACGAATAGTAGACTTAGAGCTCCACGCAGTACTCGAGACCCCACAGGATGTAAGGGATCAAAGAGAAGCAACTGCTCAAAGCATAGTTAAGAGAATAAAATCCCTTGCTATGGAATGTAAGAAACTCACTGATTGTAGTGCCGAGACCTACGAGCAACTCACTGAGAATCTAGAACTGAAGGTACTGGAGTCGTAGCTCCAAGAGGTGAAGTATCAAGATGAAATGATACAAGTGCAACTGAAGCCCTTGTTAGTTGTGGACAGAATGAAGTGATCCCAAGAGAAATGCACTGCCCAACAACAGATCCACACTATCTAGAGAAAATTTATGGAAGTAACTCAGAGGCTTCAACCTGTACAATATAAGTCCTATCAATTGTTCACAGAGGTAGAAGGCTAAGGAGAAGAACTAGAGCAGGTTGTCACTATAGTTGAACAGTGCCTGGAAGGACCTGTCAATGATGCAGTCATCCAAGAGTTCACTGAACAAGAAGCCAAGGCACAACAACAAGTCAAAGAATCTCAAGATATGCTCGAGGCTTTTGAATTGGAATTATCCAGATCAGAGTGACTCGGAACAAGTTGCAGGTGAGTGTTGGGGGATTGTTGGCCCTTCAACAAGTTTTGAGAGATATTTGGTCAAGTTTGACCTATTTTGGGACTTCGACAACCATTCGAAGGAGGAACACAAGATGAAGCAGAGATCGCTAGATCTCAGCCCCTTTTTTGGATTTGGGATTATGTAACGGGTATGGGATGTCAGCCCATGGGTTTACCCATGTTTAGGCCTATTTTGTAATAAATATATGTCTAGGCTATGTAAGAGAAGAACAAGTTATGCATCTATGTGATGTTAGGCTATTATGATAAGTAATAGATCTATGTGAATGAAGTATTGTAAGTGCTCTTTGCATACCGTGTGATACTTGTAGAGCTAAGTGCAAGTCATTGTAAGAGGTTGTGGAAGGCTACGTGCTTAGATCTACTTGGGAAGGGATGGTCTAGTGAGCTGCGCAGATCTCATGTCCTATGAGGAGTAAGGTTTTGAGACTTCGTCCATGTAACCTATTGAAGAAGCTAATAAAGAATAACATTTGGTGGACGTAGCCCCAAGGTGGGGGTGAACCATGTATATGTTGTGTTTCTCTACTTTGTGCGATGTCTTGATGTGTTTATGTCTTTACTTACTAAGTGATTTGATATAGATAGACATATCTATTTATGCTTTGTGCTAATGATGTATATGGATGCTAGGTCAAACTTATATGAATGTGCTTAGTGCTTGAATCTGCTGTAACTAAAGGACTGCTAAGTGATCTGTTAATAATTACTATCACATATCTGTGTCCCAGCTAAGGTTATAGACACTTGAGTCCTGCAACCACCCCTGCCTCTACCTCGGGTGATACTTCATTTGCTTCGCAAGTGTTGGCGAAAGGGTCGGTAGCTAGGGCTTTGTTGGTGGGTTGTTGTAGCGTTGAACCTTGGGTCTGCCCCTATGCCAACACTTACTAAATGTGACAACATCCAGAACAGATGTAATGCAGGAAGTTGGATAGGTGGCATGATTTCAAACAACACCAAAGGAATCACATGTATTAGCAGTTAAGAGGATTTTCAGATATCTCAAAGGAACATAAGAGTTTGGATTATGTTATCCAAAAGGAAAGGATCTATCACTTATTTCCTACACAGAAGTAGATTGGGTAGGATGCAATGATGACCGATGAAGCACCAATGGAGTAGTGTTTTACTTGGGTGAGTGTTTTGTATCATGGTTAAGAAAGAAACAATCATCAGTATCCTTATTTACAGCCGAGGTAGAGTATATTGCAACAACATCATGTTGTACACAAGTTCTATGGATGAAACAAAATCTCACATATATATAGGTTGAATATGATGATCCCCTTCCAATCTATTGTGATAATACAAGTGCCATCAATATCTCAAAGAACCCAGTGATGCACTCCAAGAAGAAGCACATTCCAATCAAGTATCAATTTCTACGGGAATAGGTTGCAGAGAAGAACATTAGAGTTGAATATGTGGGCACAAAAAAACAAGTGGCAGATATCTTCACAAAACCATTTCCAAGAGAATCCTTTGAGTATCTTCGCCAGAGAATCAGAGTAATTTCTACTCCAAAATGAATGCTTTTTAATTCTTATCTTATATGTCTTAGATTTACAAGAGGAAGCACCATAAATATGACATTTCAGGTTGGAAGATCAGTTCCAAGAAGATTTCATTCAAGGGGAGTATCACCAAGGACAATTCAATTAGGGGGAACAACCCTGAATGGAAACATACCTTTTCCATTGATGACAAAGGGGGGGAGCTTTATCAGATGCAAAGATAGAATTTCTTGGAGAAAGAGCACAAAGGCATTGTTCCATGGGGAGTGATGGTAACAAGGGGAGCATGAGTGATATGACTTCAATATTGCATCAGAGTGTTGCCATCAATGCCAAAGGGGGATATTGTTTATTAATTCGGTTAGTCTCCATTGATTTTAACCCTTGAAGAAAGTCTGGTAGTGAATTTCGGTAGCACAGAGGTTTGGGTAATGGAACCACATTTGTTTGAAGGATAATGGTATGAGGTTTGATATATATTTAGGTAAGACTATTATAGATGGATAGTACATGTCATATCATTTTCGGTGGTATGTGGAACATCACATAACTCCTCGCGGTTAGAGAGTTATGGCCATGTGAAGTTGGAGAACCCTCATGAGTCATCTAGAAGCCCCAAAAGGTAAAAGTAGTCAAAGTGGTTTAAGATATTTTAGAAGGTAAATAATAAAGTGAATTGATGAGTGTACTATAAGTCAAAGTGTTTGCAAAATAAATTATT
>JASDQU010502728.1:0-21244 GCA_032191745.1 Picea mariana | reverse complement strand
TGGTTAGAATTATGCATATGATAAAAAAAAATTCCAAACCATGCTACAAGTCTCTTTCTTTTTTTTTGTTCATGGAGACCATATCCCCATTCTCCGAAAATAATAGTGTCCTGTTATCCTTGGCTAACACAAAATTTCATCTTGCACAGGCGCTTCCTTCTAATCACCTTCTCAGGTGACCACGACTAGAAACCACGGCTAAATCCTTCCTTAGCACCTTTCTGTCTAGAAGACAACCAATTTATTCCTTAGCCCTCTGTCCTTCAGCTCTCAATCTGCATATGAACATGACCATGACCCTGCGCTTAGCTAAAAAAGTGGTTATCTAGAGCTTCGAGACTTCAAAATTTTCAGCCAGGACCAGACCAATAGTCCTCATCCTCCTTCACGATCAACGATCAAGATCCACTTCAGGACTCCACGCTTCAAGAGTCTCAAATTTTCTCACTTGACTCCTCCCGTAACGCTTTTACCTGGAGTTCATGATTTGTCAATGCGTGTCTTCCCACATATCAACAGCTGTGAATTGCTTCGGCTCTTCGGGCTTCAAAAGTTTCAAACTTCCCTCCTACACTTTCTTCCAGAGTGTTTTCACCCGAAGTCGATGATCCTTCAACATGTGTCTTCTAGAATCAATGATTGGTATTTACTCCGACCTTCAGGCTTTCGGGAGTTTCCAACCAAATGAAAAATATCACATATTTCCTCTAGAGTGACCAGTCTTCGGACTACACGATCTGTCGCCACATGGTGAAATGATGGAAGTGAACACATGGCCCAATTAGGTGGGTGACACGTGTCACATTCTAATCGACTTGTCAGTATTCGAAATGCTCGAATCTTACTGACATGTGGCACACATCCCATGTGTCCACATCATCCTAGGTGACGTCTACAAGACGCGTCACTTCAGAATTTTGGAGTCCACATCACCTCTGGGTGACATCATCGTGCCCGACCACTTCAGTGCTTTAGGCTTCGGGACTTCGGGAGTTTTCATACTAGCACACTTCCAATTCTCCCGAACCCTGAATTCCTGAACTGGCCAATCTGTCACCACGTGTCCTCCTAGATCGGATGACTAAGATTCACTTCGGGCATTCACCCAAAGTTCATGGATCTTCTCCACGTGTCCTCCTCAATATGATGGCTATGTTTTACTTCAGTGATCCGAGCTTCAGAGGTCCAAAAATTGAACCTTTTTCCTTAAAAAAAAAAATTTGTCTGGATCTCAAGATCTTCTGATGCGTGTTTCCCATGGAACGACGGCTACAATTCTTTTGAGTCTTCAGGTTTCAGAAATATCATTTTTCAAATCTTGTCTATCCCCAATGGTTTTCATCCAAAGCCCTGGATCTAGCGACACGTGGTTCTCGGAATATTGACGGTTGAGATCCTTCTAGCTCTTCGGGTTTTGGAAGTCTCAAACTTCAAACCCCCTCCTCACTCACTTTTTCCTGTAGTTTTTTATCCAGAGCACACGATCGGTGGATGTGTGTGCTCCTATAGATCAACATTTCCCATCTAATTCGACTCTTCAGAGGTTCATGACTCGAGCACTAACATTTCACATCACTTCATGCCTTTCAATATGCCGGGGTGCGCATTGGCGGTTTGGAGTAACCCTCTTTTCGCCCCACAATTCTTCTAACGTTGACACGTAACCCCTTGGAGAAACCATGGTTTGGATTGCAGGACTGCCTTGGGAAATTAACTCCCATGCAACTCAGTTCCTTGCATTTCCTACTGGTCATTGATCTCTCTCTCCAATGGGATCCGACTGTCGTGACCTTAACCTTGCTTCCTTTTTATCGAATGATCCCTGTTCACCTGTTCTTTGATCCAACGATCCTCGATCTCTCCTAATCCTACAGTGGTGATCACTCCCAAATTCAAAAGGAACGATCATGAACCTTTGAACCCTTACAGAGGATCTATGACATTTTCTCTCCTGCGTAGCTTCTGCAATGCCATTCCTCCTGATATTTTCAATTTCACGCTCAGAGTTCAATCTAAACCACAAGACTCTGACCAACAGACCTGACCCATACCGACTCGGTGTTTCAACCTAAGGCTTTGATACCAATCTATAACATACACCACCAACCACAGGCTAGGGTATGCTATGTGCAAGCCCACCCTTAAACTTCTTTCTCATACCAATACCTTCTTTATTTATTAAAGATGCATAAGATAAGAGAATTAATGACATGCACGGTAATATCCAGCAATAATGCATGTTATAAAGATTCAATTAACGATAATTAAATATACAATGGAAAAACATTCATACACAGATAATAATATCACAACAGAGAGCACTTATCTTTATGAGAGATAACACCAACTGGCTTCAGACCAAGGACGTTCCACCCAACCATAGACATTACTGCTCCAAATCTCAACAACAACGTCACCCCTGAGCCAGGGCTATGAATCCACAAGGAAGGTTCCAGAGTGAACTTGGCTTCCCAAACCAGTTAGCTCTCAAGCTCTCATAGGCTTCCCAACACTCATAGCAATCCATGTACTCAACTCTCTTCTACCGAGCTTGCACCACCTGAGAGAATGAACCTCCACCTTTCTCTGCCATGCAGTCCCTCAGGCAGTCCTTCTCCTTATCCGGACCTCTGGCGCAACTAGTTCAGAATCTCAATGCTGGAACTCTTAGGACTCACATTTGTGAGCCATGTTGGACATAGGCCACTGCATCTCAGACATGTAGGCCTCAAGGCACGACTAGATCACACTAGCGACCATGAAATCCAACTATCCTGTGGCTAGTTCTTTCGAAGTTCGGTCCCCCTTCCAGATACCAATATGCAGGTGAGGATGGATGGAGGAGGTAGGTAAGTGCATGGGAGTGCGTGAGGGTAAGAATGAGGTAACAAAAAGGTGATGGAGCGGACAATCCAATGACCAACTCCACAATCGGACCAGGGGCGGGTTTAAGTATGTTCGTGGGGAAATCAAGAACCTCTTGGCCTCCCCAAGAAGCTCACATAATCGATTCCCCCCTTTATAAGGAAAAACGGTAATTAACATAGGAATAAGCATTAAGCTTCTCAAGCCCCATGTCTTGTGGAATCATATCCCCCTATAACTCTAGTCCTTTTCCGTCTAGCAGCCAACGATGTGTTTATTATTAATAATGATCAAAGCATTCCATTTCTTGGGCATACTGGCCCTTTAAATAATTGTTTGGGTACTGAGGCCTCTCAACATTGTAATGATACATTATTTAAAATGGGGATTCACAACCTAGGGTGTTACAGGTGGGCTCATCCTGTATAGAAGGAATGAAGATTCCTAATATGGAGGAAAGAAGAAGAAACCTTCAAGAAGAGTTTCACTCTTCCTCTTCAACCTCGGTCTAGTTTTTCTCGGTGTAGGGGGGCATTCAAGAACTTTGGGTATCTTGTGCTCCTCAAACTTGGGAGTTTTTCATCCATCTGGATCTCCCTTAGATAGTAGCTCATTCTCCATGGTAACAAAAATGACATTCTATAGAAACTCATCTTTTTTCTGCTTGTGGGTACATAATATATCAATCCTATGTTGAGGCACCAATAACGAGGAATTAAAGGACAAATTATGATCTTAATCAAAGGAAACATATTGATCGAGAGATGTGGGATGAAGCAGAGAAAAGTTTTGAGAAATATTGATCTTTGTACTTTGACATGACCAACAATTCTATGAAGTTTCTCAACAGATCGGCCATGAGAAATTGAGCTTAATGTGTACGCTTCTCAACTGATCAATGCATAGTCCACTTCAAAGAGGAATAATGGTAATGTTTTCCAAAATAAATTACATCCTCTTCGATTACTGAGGTTCATTTATAGGTTTCATTCCAAGGACTTGTTGAGTCTCCATTGTGACAATTATAATGCCCTATATTACCTTCTATCTAAGCCTATTTTACCTATTCCATGTGTATCTAATTGATTGTTTCCTCCATAATACACTCGATGACCTTGTTCACATGCATAAGAGGTAACTTATGATTAAAGAATGATTTGTTTAGTTTTCTTGAGTTAATTCAATTAAATGCTTGATTATTTATGATACTAATCACTTTGACTCTTAAGCAACATGATTCGGTACCAAGGGTCCACCTATTCCGGTACCAGCCTATGCTAATCCGGTACTAGAAATAATTCAAAATTTTGGAAAGCTTCTAGAGGAAAATCGGGCACATGGGTTTTGTCCAGAATAATCTTTTCATGAAGACACATGAGTCAGAATTCACCCAGCTTGCACGTGTGGACCTTCATCTCAGGGGGAATGATTCTGCCAAAATTATCAAAAAAACTCAAACTGTCAACTTGCGCCTCTATTTCCGTGCATATGGTATCAGATATAGAAATTATAAAACATGGGTTTTGTCCAGAATATGATAAATTAAGCGTGGGTTGTGTTTCAAAATTAGAATTGGTTTGGGAGATATGGGTGGGGGAATAACTCAAATCTGGCCAAATTGTTAAAAAACATAGATTTTTGGGATTTATCCCAAAATTGTAAAAATTATTTTCTTAGTTTGGGGATTTGGTTTCATCCATTCCTCCATAGATTTTATGTATAAATAAGACCTCATAGGTCTAAATAGAGAGGAATTATCATGATGTAAGAATCGTTCTTAAAGGAGAATTGTTATGATGTAGAATGGATTCATGAAAAGACTCTTTTTGTAAACCTACTTGTTGAAGATTAATGCAAGATTGAATTCAATGATTTTGTCTCTCTTAGAAGTTAACATCTGATGATATAAAAGATTTCATCTTGGCATCAACAAGGGCCACCAATTCCGCTTGGTAAGATTATTGTAAATTGTTAGTGTAGATTTTCATTTCATGTATTTGTTATCTTGATTTCATGATATTTTGTTTGATTTCACTATTCGAATTTGTTGCAAATTGTGGTAATGCAGGAATAGTCGGATCTCCATATTTCACCATACATGAGATTTAAAGGGGCATCTCACTTGTTAGTTTAGTTTCTCTAGGAGATAGATCTTAAGTTCATCTTTTCATTTCATGAGCCTCTAATGAACAGATTTGTCACCTAAGAAAGAACATTTTGATTCATTGTTTGCTTGAGAAATTTTGTTATCATTTTTCCCTTCTAAGTTTGAAGTTGTATTGTTGAAGTGTGCCTAGATTTGATTGTTAGTTGTTGTTAAGTGTAAAAGCTACACATAACTAATTCAAAGTCCATCTTTCCATTTCATGAGCTTGTAAATGAGCAAGGCATTATTTGTGCAAAATCTTTTGAGTGCATGATTGCAAGTTTTGCTTTCTAATTTTTGAATTGTGTGAAGAGTGTTATCTTTGAAAACAAAGTGTTTTGTTATTGTTGGTTTTCTTATCTAATCTTTACTAAACAGACATAGGAACCTATCTATTATCGGCACATATAGTGCATCAACTCTATTGATTACGAATCCCGGTTGATAATTTATGTTTGGTAATATATTATGCAAATAATTGCACCAACATTTTGGCGTCGTTGTCAGGGAGTTGTAAACGGTAATAGGTAGTCTTAGAATCAGATTTCTTTAATGGTTTTGGATTGGTTTTATGGATGACCTATCAAGTTTGGTGTGTTTTTCTTTTGCAAATAGTTTTAAAATTTAGATATTTAATGATAAATCATGTTTGGGGTGCTGTAAGAACCCCCAGAGTACTAATCTGTGTTGCAAAACAGGTATCATCAACCAACTGGAGTAATTCAAGGATGATCAAGAGCTTGAAGAATGTTCCTCGAAGAACTTTCTTGCATTCTGGCAGCAGTTAGGATATCCACCTCTCAGGAAGAACATATCTTCATAGCAGTCAAGAATCTAGTTGTCTCTCCATAGGAAGATTTGGAAGTCTCGTCGGATTCCTCTTGTCAATTTGTTAAGGAGATTAAAGAATCATGGATAGAATTCAATGGAGAGAAACTAGTGGAACCTAAGATTGAGGAGTCCTTATCATGCCTCTCAACAGATCTTGTATGTACTCCAAAGACCAATCATATTGAAGAGGATAATTTGCATAGCATAGAAGAGGAGGACATTCAGTTTGACCTAAACAAAGAAGAGAAACAAGAATATAGTGATCCTATTGAAATATGGTTTCAATTAGTTATTAGGTCACACCACTCTTTTATTTGTTGTTTGATCTCATCATAAAAGCAGCTGGTCCTTCATACTCTGGTATGCATTAAAATTTATCTTTTAAACCTAAGTATGGATATATTTCTAACCCTGTTACGCACATGGCTTCACTGGAAGTATTCCTAAACTTGAAGGACATTTTCTTTTGTTCAATTAGAATAGGATAGGTAAATAAATAAATGTTGCACATAAGTACAATGCAACCTATCTTTCATACTTTTCATAAATGGGAATGTCAAAAGCTAATAAAGAAAACAGTTTAAGATCTTTTGTTCCTATAGTAGATTTTTTTTTAAAAGTTATGATGATTTTGTTTGGAATCTTATGAGAAGTGAATCTCTCCATCCTCCGAATGCACACATAATACTGGAAGGGTTTCAAAAGCGGAGAAGGCATCCTTGTCAATGGAAGATAACACTTAAGGGAGTGCTTCATGACCTATTTCTTCAAAATTCTTCTTTTTCCTTAAAGTTGTTAAAAATTATGCATTCATGCTTTATCATTACCTATCTATTTTAAGACCACTATTTCACAAGGATGATCAATTCAATGATCTTTTTAATAGAAGTTGAAACTAAATTCTAATTCCAAACTATTTTATTCATAGCTATTAATTCAACTTTTGACATTTTCCCTAAATTTTATGTTCTTGAGCATGAATAAAAATCCAGTTTTAATTAGTTCTATTGGTTTGTTTATAGTAGGTGTTCACAACTCTCTGAGCAACCCCTTTTAGCATCTCACATTGTTTGCATGAGGCCATGCAAAACCTTAGGCATGGGGGAGTGGTTGTTGAAACCTTCATATTCTTTTTCAACTTCCGTCGGCGAGGCCAAATCAACATGTTCAGTGTTGGGATTTGATAGTCATTTCCATAATTCTGGTAATGCAGAATTGCGTTCATCCGGTACTGCAAACAATGGTTTCCTCTACGTTCATCTAGTACTCAGGTGATCTGGTACTCATAATAAGGTGTTGGTATCTCTAATCATATATTTATGTTTTTCTACTCAATTCAAGTAATAGGACATTTAAACTCAACATTTTTTGTTTTACTAAAAGAAATTAGACTAATTATGCAGTAGACATATGGTTACTCTCAATTATTACATGCTCCCTACCATGAAATTTTGCAAGCCCTCCTATACATCTCCTCATATATTATCACTGAATTCCTTGGTGAAGTGGTTGTCGTCATGAATGAGAAAAAATCATCCATCATATGCCCCTTGCATGTTCTTTTTATCAAGGATCATTTAAGTCTTGTGTTGAAAATGTTTTACTCTCATGCACATCTTCCTCCTACATTTATACACTCAACCTTGAATGAATCATCCTTGCTCTCATTTAAGAAGATATTTTCACATTTAGCTGTATATGATAATGGGTGCACTTGTCCTATTACCTCACTATTTTGAAGAAGTGATTGTTCATTGAGATATCCATTGAAAAGTGGTGACACCATTATGTCTAATACTAACCTAGTTGATTCAAACAAGTTTTTATCCAAGTTTATCTTTACAAGTTTTTCTTTGAAGGTATTGATGAAAACCTCATGTGATGGACCGCCTTTGCAAAACCGCAATGAACTTTCATGAGAACCCTAATAGGATTAACTAGAGGGACCTCTTAGTCATTATCTGAGATGTTACATTATACATTGAATAGATGATGATTTAATTTGAATGTGGATGATGTCACCCTTGGGATAATTGCAAACAATTAATTATGTGCCTAATAACTCTAAAACACTCTCGTACCACCTACCTTCCTTATACTCTAAAACTATCAATGAGCAGTATACATAATTCTAAATATTTTGAGTAATATAATAAAAAGGAAGTCTCGGGAAGTATAAGTAAACCCGCCAGGGTACTGAACACGCCTGCTAGCAACGGGGCCATGCTTGTATGGTACTAAGGTAAACCTGTCGGGGTACTGAACATGCTTGCTGGCAGCGGGGCTATGCCGGGTAAAGGGAGTTGAAAAACATAAAGTGGCACACTTAAAACTGAACATAAAACCTTGGGTATCATTCTGAAGCAATCATTATTAAATCAAGGCTAGGAGATGACCTTTATATCTCTCGGATGATGTTATTAAGAACCTTCAAGTATCCACTTTAGAGTTATATCTTTAAAAAATAGGTTTGCACGAGAAGTGGGACCCTCAGTATGTATAATTCACCTTACTTAAGAAAGAAGAGCTTCATCTCTAAAAACTTGGATCAGAAACGAGTTAATCATCTTGGGATGTATTCCTTTATGTGTTCCTCTCTTCAATTGATATCTAAAATATGGTTATATCACTTTTGTTTTAAATGTAATCTAGCCAGGGAGGCCTATTAGTCAAAGTCCTTTAGAAAACTCTTGACCATTATCCTATAATCGTATTAGAGTCACATCCATCCCTTTCTCCTAACTTTGATTGAAAACAGATTAGATAAGACTTAACTTCAGGGAATGCTTGATCGAGTGAGCAGTATCATCAATTGTGAAATTTTGAAGATCATTGTTGCATGAGGACATGCAATGAATTAAGCATGGGGAATGTTGAGTCTCCATTTTGAAACTTATAATGCCCTATATTACCTTCTATCTGAGCCTATTTTACCTATTCCATGTGTATCTAATTGACTGTTTCCTCCATAATACACTCGATGACCTTGTTCACGTGCATAAGAGGTAACTTATGATTAAAGCATGATTTGTTTAGTTTTCTTGAGTTAATTCGATTAAATTCTTGATTATGTATGATACTAATCACTTTGACTCTTAAGCAGCATGATTCGGTACCAAGGCTCCACCTATTCCGGTACCAGCCTGTGCTAATCCGGTACTAGAAATAATTCAAAATTTTGGAAAGCTTCTAGAGGAAAATCGGGCACATGGGTTTTGTCAAGAATGATGTTTTCATGAGGAATTGTATGTCATAATTCACCCATATCACACATGTGGATTTCCATATCAGGGGGAATGATTCTGCCAAAATTATCAAAAAAACTCAAACTACCAACTTGCACCTCAATTTCCGTGCATATGGTATCAGATCTAGAAATTATAAAACATGGGTTTTGTCCAGAATATGATAAATTAAGTAAAGCACAAATTTTTTTTCAAAATTAGAATTTTTTTGGGAGATATAGATGGGGGAATAACTGAAATCTACCTAAATTGTTAAAAAACATTGATTTTGGGGATTTATCCTAAAATTGTAAAAAATGTTTTCTTAGTTTGGGGATTCAGTTTCATTCATTCCTCCATGGATTTTATGTATAAATAAGACCTCATATGTCTAAGTAGAGAGGAATTATCATGATGTAAGAATGGTTCTTAAAGGAGAATTGTTATGATGTAGAATGGATTCATGAAAAGACTCATTTTGTAAACCTACTTGTTGGAGATTAATGCAAGATTGAATTTAGTAATTTTGTCTCTCTTAGAAGTTAACATCTGGTGATCTAAAAGCTTCCATGTTGGCATTAGGAAGGGCCATCGATTCCTCTTGGTAAGCTTATCGTAAATTGTTAGTGTAGATTTTCATTTCATGTATTTGTTATTTTGATTTCATGATATTTTGTTTGATTTCACTATTCGAATTTGGCAAAGTGTGGTAATGCAGGAACATTTAGATATCCATATTTCACCATACATGAGCTTTAATGGAGCATCCCACTTGTTAGTTTAGTTGCTCCAGGAGATAGATCTTAAGTTCATCTTTTCATTTAATGAGCCTCTAATAAATAGATTTGTCACCTAAGAAAGAACATTTCGATTCACTGTTTTCTTGAGAAGTTTTGTTATCATTTTTCCCTTCTAAGTTTGAAGTTTTATGGTTGAAGTGTGCCTAGATTTAATTGTTATTTGTTGTTAAGAGTAGAAGCTACAGATAACTAATTCAAAGTTCATCTTTCCACTTCATGAGCTTGTAAATGGGCAAGGGACTATCTGTGCAAAATCTTTTGACTACATGATTGCAAGTTTTGCTTTCTAATTTTTGAATTATGTGAAGAGTGTTATCTTTGAAAACAGAGTCTTTTGTTATTGTTGGTTTTCTTATCTAAGCTATACTAAACAGACATAGGAACCTATCTGCTATCGGCACATATAGTGCATCAACTCTACTGATTACGAATCTCGGTTGATAATTTATGTTTGGTAATATATTATGCAAATAATTGCACCAACAAGACTGTATCCCCAAAATCTTGGATGTCATCTCCAATAGAGTGCTTGATTGGTTATACCATGAGTCTTGGCCATCAGAGTGCTTGACATTGAAGAGGAATCTCAATGATTCACTTTTCTGTTGGTTCATTAAATATCATCAACAATATGCTCAGTGATTTTCTCATCCAAATCTCCACATCTATTTGCTCAACATTTGTGTCCTTCACCCTACATGGTTATGGTGGGTGGTTTTGGTATGGTATGGATCACATGAATTTGAAACAAATAAAAAGAGATGGGATTTTCCCATTGAAACTTCATGAATAGATTCTAATACATTTTTATTTACAAGTTTTATTTCAAAGGGGATTATTCATGTTATTAAAGAATTTAGTTCAAGGAGGCACATTTTGTTATTTGTAAGAGGCTATAAGTCTTGTAAAAGGATCAAATTTCAAAGTTTTGATTTTAATCTTGAATCTTAGAAGTTGAAAAGAGTCCAGTGAAATACTCTCTCAAACTTCTTTTTTCAACGAGAATTTTAAAGGGTCAAGGCCAAGCCCTTAAAAGTTCTTTTTTTGCGTGGTTTGTGTACTCTTTCTTTCTGGTGCCTTGTGTCTCTTTTTTTTTGGTGTTTTGAGGATTATTTAGTGTGGTGGTGTGATCATTCACTTGCAATTTTGCAAAAAGGAAATCTATCATCATGTCTAAATTAATCAAGCTATTCACATAATCAGATAAGTTATATGGACTGAATAATTACAAATCTTGGAGTCAACACATGCATAACACTTTGATTTATAATGAATTATGGCGTGATATTTGTGGTGATACTATTCCAACTAAGCCAATCGACGCTACTTCTTTAGAAAAATTGCATTTGAAAGATGAAAAAGAACTTGCTTTGTTGCACTCTTCTGCAACTAAACACATGTTTGTACATATTGAGAATTCCAAAGGTGCATGATCTACTTCGAATCTGCTCAGGAAGATTTTTGATACTCTTGCTACATCTCATATAGTTGATCTACAAATGAAATTGATTAAAAAAATATTAGTTGATAATGGTGATGTATTAGAATACATTTCAAGGATTAAGAACATTCATCAAGAAATCATCAAGGGCGGTTTTCCTAAACTTGAAGATAGTTTTCTGGCCTCCATTGTGGTAAATGGCTTACCTCAATCTTATAATAATTTTCTTGAGACTTTGAAAATAACTGATAAGTTATCAACTGTGACCTTTGATTCACTTAGTGAATTACTGGCTCAACATAGTAAATTATTTGGAAAACAAAAACAGTTAGGAGAAGATCTTCTTTTCACTGAAGTTGGAAGTTCTAAAGGAAGAGGAAAATCAAATTTTGGAAATTTTCAAAATCAGTCTTCTAATCGAGGTCATGGCATAGGTTGTGGTCAAGGTAGAGGTTGTAGAAATTTTAATCAACAAAAATTTCAAAGTAATCCTCCCAATAATAATGCACATTAAGGAAGAGGCATGAATTTCAGTCAAGTGAGATGTAAGAGATGTTTAAATATGGGACATTATGCATCAAATTGTCTAACAAGCAATGATCAAATGCCAAAATTTAATCACAAATCAAATTCAAATTCTCAAAAATCAACTCAATATGAAGAGGATCAATATTACCATGATGATCACAATGAATATGTTTTTACAGCAGTTCAACAAGAAGATTCATTTGAAAATGATTGGATATTGGACACACGAGCTACTCAACATATGACTTGTCGTAGAGACTATTTTTGGAATTATCAAGATGTTCAACTAAATCCCATATATTTAGCTGATGATACAACTCATATACCTCAAGGAATAGGTTCAATGCAAGTCTTTCTCCCTGGAATTGGTGAACAATGGATTTCAAATGTTTGGTATGTACCAACTTTTAATAAAATTTTGTTATCCTTAGTCACAATTTGACAAGATGGACATCAAATCTTCATGCAATATGGTTTGTTCAATATTAAGTTAGAGAAGGATAACTTGAAAACAATAATTATAGGATATGTGTAACGTCCTCGGCCATCAACCCCACTATCGAGAAACGCTACTATGTGAAACATACACATACATATAATATGAATTAAATCGAATCAACACATTTAACATAGAATTACTGTCATCATACAAACTTAAATAGAATTAACAACAATTCATTCATGCAACAGAATACATGATAATATTACAAGCATCATAGACATGCATTTTAACTAAAATTAAACATAGAATGATACTTATATTTGAAACTGTAGTAACTCCACCAACTACATGCAAACCTTCCACAAACCTCCCAGTATTAGACCATGCTTCTCATCACACTCAATAGTGGGCCACCCCTGAGTTGGGACTAATCTCCACCGAGTGAAAGGGAATCCTATACTAGGCTGAGGTTACAAGAAAATTGCACAGAGAAAACAAAAGGATTTTCTCCAGGATCCTTCTTATGCCCACTACTCATGGACTCTCATTCCCCACATGCCTATTCCACCTAGGAGTATACACCTTCACAATCACAGTATATCGGTGATTCACCTCCCTCTCTGGGTCTCAGCAATAGGCCAAATCAAGATTTCTCAGAGCTCTGTAGCTGGTCCTGGACTCTCTCTGGGAGAAAACCACTTCCCAGCAAAATCTCTCACCTGGAGAGAGATGCTCATAGGCTTGACAACCTGATTCTTCAACTATGAGCCTGAAAACCCGCTTCTTCAACCAGTGTTAGCCCAATTCCCAGAAGGTGAGGATAATAGCAACACAATTCCACTCAGGAAAAACATAAGGCAGCAACCCAAAGATCATTCGAGTACAGACTCAGCTCTACAAGAGTGGATAGGCTAGGCTCACAAGATACACAGGTGACATGGCTCAATCCATGGTTTTTCCACTGGTTTCAGGGCGCATGACAAGGAATCAATGCAAAGGTTGAACGTAGAATCAAACGGTTCAGACGGCGGATATGTCGGCTTCTCAGGAAAACATTATGGTTTTCTTGTTTCAGAGTTGTGTGAGGGTATGCAGAGATTATATGTAGATGCACAGTAGGATAGACAATGGATACTCGAATGGAGAAGGAACCCCCATCATGTTTTAATTCTTGGGTTAAATTGCATGTTCCTGGGCCAACACATATTTCCCATGAAGTTGCATGCACTCCATCAAGTATGCGTTCCCTTTTTCCAGGAACTTAGGATAAAAATATACCTTTCACACCACTTTGTAATAATAATAAATTATTATTCAAGGACTTAAGCCCCTAAGATTATCACCTCTTTCCAACCTTTTAGCCCCTTTTCCCTTACCCACCCTGTGGAATCTTAGTCCCCCATCATCCTTTCTTCATGTTCAGTTTGCATGCATTGATGTTTAATATTTATTAATGTTCTGCATAATTACATATACAAAAAAAGGCTCCTGGCCTATAATACTTAGGCTCTCTAGCCTAATAAACACCTAAACCCACCAACTTATTAATACTCGGCACACCAACCTACAAAAAATGATTTCAATTCATAATATAACTGGGGCACATCCTTGGGGTATTACAATCCCCTCCCCTTATTTTTGCACTGTCCTCAGTGAAACTCTTTACACAACATCAACAAGATTCTCAAAATCTTCAAAAAGATGTGGTTATTCTGCCTGCATAACATCTTCATGCTCCCATGTCACATCCTCAGGACCATACCAGGTCCATTGGACCTTTTCAAGCACTATGGCTTGATTCCAGAGTTTGTTTCTTTTCCGGTCCAATACACGCACATGATGCACTTGTAGGACACCTTCTTGCTCCACCTAAATCACATTCCAATCAATTACATGATTAACATCAGGTATATATTTCTTAAGAAATGAAACATGAAACACATTATGTACAATCATGGATGCAGATAATGCAAGCATATATGCAACTGGCCCAATCCTTTCTATTATTTCAAATGGCCGACAAAATATGGCTGCCAACTTGGCAAAGTTTCCCAGATTAAGGAAACTTCTATTGGCTTTCACTTTCAGGAAAACATGATTGCCCACTTTCAACTCTCTGCAGGTTCTGTTTTTATCAGCATAACGTTGCTTCCTGTCTTGTGAAACCTTTAAATTCTACTTAATTTTCATCATTTTCTCTTCCATTTTCTTGAGCAACTCTGGCCCAAATACTACCCTATCAGCTGGATTATCCCAACTTACTAGAGTATTGCACTTTCTTCCATAAAGTGCTTCAAATGGGCTCATCTTCAACAATGCTTGATACCCATTATTGTAGGTGAATTCTACCAAGTGTAGGTAGTCTTCCCATTTAGATGGTTTGTCCATCACATACATCCTTAGTGTGTCTTCTATTACTCTTTTCACCCTCTCTGTCTATCCATCAGAATCGGGATGATAAGCAGTGCTAAAGTTCAAATTCATTCTGAATCCTTTGAACAACCCCTTCCAGAACTTGGAAGTAAATTTTGGGTCCCTGTCAAACACAATTGTCTTGGGAATATTGTGCAATCATGTTATTTCCCACATAAAAATATCAACAACATTTGTTTCCTTATGAGTAGTATTTAACAGAATGAAATGGGAAGCTTTCATAAGCTTGTCCACCACCACCATGATTGAATGATGTTGCTTGTTGGTTCTGGGCAATCCTGTGATGAAATCCATTGTCACTACTTCCCACTTCCACTCAGGAATGGGTAAAGGTTGCAACAACCCTGTTGGGTGCCTATGCTCAACTTTAACCTTCTAACACTCCATACATATAGCGATCTATTCAATAATCTCTTTCTTCATATCTGGCCAAAAGTAATGGCTCTTCACTGCTGCCACAATTTTCTGATATCCTGGGTGCCCAGCATAAGGCACATTATGCATTTCATTCAAAATCATAAGTTTTAAGTCTTGGACATTAGGTACATAAATTTTTTTCTCATACAAAAGTGTTCCGTTAGTTTCCAATTTATAATTTTCCACTTTCTGTGGCATCTCACTTTGTTGTAGTTTTGCTACCAAATCTCTATACTATAAATCTGCATTTTCATCTTCCAAAATTTTTCTTTTAATATCATTTTGGTACATGCTAATGGCTAGCATGTAATTCATGTACTCTCCTACTAAGTGCATCAACCACTTTATTCTCCTTCCCTTTTATATGCTTGATCTCAAAATCGTACTCATAGAGAAACTCCAACCACCTACTCTGCCTAGCATTCAAGGTTGGTTGATCAAACAAATATTTCAGACCATTGTGGTGTTTTCTCAGTTTGAACCTCCTTCCCATGATGTAATGCTTCCATTTATTTAGAGCGTGAACGATGGCTGCCAACTCTAAATCATGAGTTTCATATTTCCTTTCGTGCTCTTTCAACTTTCTAGATTCATAACAAATTACGAATCCATTATGACGGAGGAATCCTCCCAGTCCTTCTTTGCATGCATCTGTGCACACTACATAATATTCATTTGGGTCTGCAATCCTTGGGATTGGAGCACTGGTTAGCAATTGCTTCAATTACTAAAAGCTTCTCTCACAATCCTCTATCCACTGAAACTTCTTATCCTTCCTTTGTAAGGAAGTGATAGGGTAAGCTATCCTTGAGAACCCTGCGATAAACCTTCTATAATAACCAGTTAGACTGATAAAGGATTTGACTTATGTCACTTTCTTTGGTGCTTACCATTCTTTGATGGCTTCAATATTCTCAGGATCTACAACTATCCCATCCTCTGAAATAATATGTCCCAAGTAATGTATCTTCTTATGATAAAATGAGCACTTGCTCAACTTGGAATACAGTTGGTGCTCTCTTAGCACCTACAACACCATCCTTAGATGTCAATCATGATCTTCCTCTAACTTGGAATACACCAGAATGTCATCTAGGAAGACTATGAAAAACATGTCTAGATAGTCCCTGAATTCACCTTTTATCAGGCACATAAAAATAGTGGGTTCATTTGATAGTCCAAACGACACCACTATGAACTCGTAATGATGGTACCTTGTTCTAAAGGCGGTCATGTTGATGTATTCATCATTTATCCTTACCTGGTGATATCCCAAACTGAGGTATATCTTAGAAAATAACATCACATCCTTCAAATGATTGAAGAGGTCATCAATCCTCGGGATAGGATATTTGTTCTTTATAGTTACTTTGTTCAATTGTCTGAAATTGATACACAATCTCAATGTCCCATCCTTCTTCTTCATGAATAGGATTGGGGCACCCCAAGGTGACACACTTGGGCGTATATACCCCTTCTTTAGAATCTCTTAAAGCTACAATTGCAACTCTTTCAGCTCTGGCGTACTCATTCTTTAAGGATCTTTTGTCACTGAGCTGCTCCAGGCATCAAGTTTACAGAGAAGTCAATATATCTCTTTGGGGGTATTCCAAGTACCTCCTGAAATACATCTTCAAACTCCTTTAGTACCACATGATCTCCAATCTTTGAGACCTCATCCTTAGATGCTTCCTCCACATGGGCTACAAATAATTGACAGCCTGTCCTATAACACTTCTTCAACTGCATTGCTGATATTTATCTGATAGCAACAGCTCTGAGAATTCCTTGGATTTTTCTCTGATTTCCTTCCTCATCTAGGCAAGTGAATGCCTTGTTACAACAGTCCAAGGTGGCATGGTGTTGGTCCAACCATTCCATCCCAATTAAACAGTCATAAGATCCTAAAGATAGAATATTCAATTAAGCCTTTGTGCTCAATCCATTCATGTCCACTCGATAGGACTTAAGTAACTCAATGACTTTTCTCTTAGTTGATGTAGCTAGCTGCACTAACCAAGAATTTTCATGTTTTCTTTTCAACAATTGCAAACTTTCCACCACTCTAGGATCTATATAACTATGGCTAGCCCCTGAATCAATTAAAATAGTGAAAGGATGGTTATTGATCATACCTTCCACTTCAATCATGTGCGAATGATATTCATCTTGCTTGTTTTCCAGGGCTGCATAGATCCTTGGCATTCTACTACCCATGTCCTCCACTATTTTAGCTTGTTGAACATTATGGACATCTCTCACTTTGCCATTTTTGTGGGGAAAATCTCTGCACTTATGGTTTCCTTGACAACCCCAACACTGAATGGGCATCTGCCTTGGCCTTTGTCCCCCTACTTTATCCATTCTTAGCTCTCTAAATGATGGCTGTCCTTGAGGACTATTTCTGAAAAAGGGAGGTTTGTTTCCCTTCTACCTCTTCTCTTTCTTGAACTTCTTCTGGTCATACCAAGCCTTCCAAAAAATAGTTTTTCTCCTTGTTGTTCATATAATAATTTCACTCTTCTTATCGTTTCTTCCATAGTCGTAGGGTCATCATACTAAATATTGTCCCCACTGGAAGGTGGCAGTCCACTAAGATACCTTTGAATCTTGACAGTCTCATCCTTGATGAAGGAAACATACTTCAGTAATTCCAAAAACCTTCATTCGTATTCATCAATGGTCATGTTTCCCAGCTTGAGTTTAAATAACCCTTTCATATTTATGTCATAATATCTTTTAGTTAAGTATTTCTTCTTGAAATACCTCTTGAGTTCTCTCAAAGTGATATATTTCTCTCTAACGTGTTGCACCTACACAAGTTGATCCCACCACATGGATGCTTTTCCTTTCAGTTGATACATCACAATTCTTCCTCCTGCATGAGAGGAATAATTCTACAGTTGGAAATATTTCCTCATGTCAATCAACCATGTTTCGGCATCTTCCTCCTTCTTGTGTTCTCCATCAAATGTAGGAGGCTTAATCTTCTTCATTTTTCCCTTTATTTCATCCACTCTATATCTCTTGTGCTTTCTGGTAGGAGATGGGCTTGAACAACTGTGTGCACTCCTCTTGGAGCAACCTTGGGAGTGATGATGGTGTCTACCAACACTCCTTGATCTTCTTCCTTCAAAAGTCTAGTGACTCCCTGTTTTGCTCGAGTCTCTCTCCTTATCCAACTTCTTTTCTATTCTCTCCAGACTCTTTATCAAATTTAAGTTGAATTCTCTTTGTTGTTCCTTAGATTTCATGAGATTTCTTCTATCTGCTCGGTGAGTTTGGGCGTCTTTCTGCAATCTTTCAATGATTTTCATCATATTCCCTTCCTTATCTATCTCTTCTCCATGCCCATTGGAGTACGACCCTTCAACTCCCAAATGAACATCCATCCCTTTAGCTTCATTCTCTGAACTGGAAGCATTTTGTGCATCTTCCATTTATTTTGCACTCAGCGGAAATTATATTTGGTTCTCGCACTCGTTAAACTTCTGCAACACAATGTGCAGACAGCCGGATTTTGTCAGGTCATCATTCCTTAACAAATCCCACATCATTCATAAACAAATCTGATTCAAGAAAACATTTAGTTTTCATTCTCTGTGATTCTCGATCAATCAAGAATTCTCGCAGATTTCTTCTTTCAGAGCTCTTCTCTGCTAATTTTTCGGGAACTGGACCCTTTCTCTCAGCTCCCCAACCCACATGACCATGGGTCATGACCAAGTGCTAGATCAATAAGCACACACTCGGGCCTTCGGCCTTCGACTTCGAAATATTTCCAATCATAACACAATAGTCACTCGAAGTTCCGATTTACCAAACACACGTAGTAGGGTGGATCAAAGGTCCATGTCTACCCAACATCCTATGAATGACACTCGTTGTGGAACCTCAGGCGTCTGAGTTTCGAGACTTTGGGACTTCGAAATATTTCACATCTGCACACCCCAAACCATTAATCTCCGAACACTTCCATGAAAGTTTGTTGATGTCATTACATCACATCACTTACGCTTTTCCAAATTATGGAGGCATGCAACAATGGTTTGGAGTAACCCACCTTTTGTCCTGCAATTATTCTGACACTGACATGTAACCCCTCAGTGAAACCACGGTTTGGATTGCGAGACCACCTTGGAGAATTAGCTTTCGTGCAATTTGTGTCCCCACAATGTCTCTTGGCCATTGATCTTGATGTATCGTGATCAACGCCACTGTGGGTCCCCTGACCTTTAACTATGTTACGTAACCTCAAGCCCCACAAACCCTACTAACACAGGATGCTACATGGTGGAATACTAGCGATTGATACATGTCCCATTCAAGTGGGTGACACTCGTCACGTTACAAATTCCATCTCAATATTCCATGGGTTCTAAACCCACTGACACATGTCACTATCATATGTGTTCATGTCACCTCCAGGTGACATCATCATGAATCACCACTTCGACTCTTCGGGCTTCTAGAGTTTCAACTCCTCTACGCTCGCTTTGGCCCGGAGCACTTTCTCCTGGAGTTCACGATCTACCAATGCGTGTCCTCCTTCATGATCAACGACTATGAGAGACTTCAACACTTCAGGCTTTGGGAGTTTCAAACTCACAACACTTGCCTCCTCTCGAAGTACTTCCACCTGAAGTACACGATCTCTTGATGCGTGTTCTTCACAAGGGACGGTTTCGATCTACTTCGGGACTTCGGGAGTTTGTCACACTCCACACTAGAAATCCTCCGAAGTGATTTTCCTTTTCCTTCCTGGACACAGATCTAATGGTTAGGCTCTTTTCCTATGATCTCCAGTGTAGATATCCTTTGAAATTTTATGCCTCAGTGCATTCCACTTCTCCCGACTCCCGAACTCCGAAAGGCTTCCAGGATAACCCTCCTGCACCTTTTCTGGATCTGACGGTCATAAAGGACTTTCATTTTTCCCAAACAAATCCTATGACTCCAACACCCCAAGTGTTGAGCACTCCCTCTCTATGGTCAAATACCACGTTGTCTACAGTTTTATTCTACCACTACTCCTCATGAGCTTCGTAACATGACCAAGTAACCCCTTGGCACTCGAAAACATTCTAAGGTTGAAAATCGGTTCCATCCAAACACCATTTCCACTTAAAACCTTGGGTCCAAAGACCAGTTATGCGACCCATCCAGGCTCATCATTGAAACCATGGGATCTGATACCATAATGTAACATCCCCGACCATCAACTCCACTGCCAAGAAATGCTACTACGCGGAACATTCACATACATATAATATGCATTAAATCAAATTAACACATTTAACATAGAATTACTTCCATCATATAGACTTAAATAGAATTAACAACAATTCATTCATGCAATAGAATACATGATAATATTACAAGCATCACAGACATGCATTTTAACTGAAATTAAACACATAATGATACTTATCTTTGAAACTATAGTAACTCCACCAACTACGTGTAGAACTTCCATGAACCTCTCATCCTTAGATCACATTGCTCATCACGCTCTATAGTGGGTCACCCTTGAGCTGGGACTAAGCTCCACCCGAAGCAAGGGAATCCTAGACTAGGCTGATGTTACAGGAAAACTGCACAGACAACCAGAAGGAGTCTCTCCAAGAGCCTTCTTACGCCCACTACTCATAGACTCTCATTACCCACATGCATGTTCCACCTGAGAGTATACACCTTCACAAGCACAATCCATCGATGCTTCACCTCCCTCTCTAGGTCTTGGAAATAGGACGGATCAAGAATTCTTAGAGCTCCTTAGCTGGTGTTGGACTCTCTCTAGGAGAAAACCACTTCCCAACATACTCTCTCACCTAGAGAGAGCTTCTCATAGGCATGACAACCTGCCTCTTCAACCACAGGCCTGACAACCTGCTTCTTCAACCAGTTTCAGCCCAATTGTCAGAAGGTGAGGATAACAACAACACAATTCTACTCAGGAAAAACAGAAGGTAGCAACCTAAAGATAGTTCAGGTACGGACTCGACTCTGCAAGGTTGGATAGGCTGGGCTGTAACACCCTGTTTCCCCCAGATTGTAAATATAACTGAACTAGCCAAGGACTATGGAAAAACTTATAAGTATGAATATGTGATGTAA